>PYAF01005793.1:374018-388829 GCA_007407185.1 Glycine tomentella
ATCTGCTAGACCCCCTTCTAATGTTTGGGAACATTTTACTAAGAAGGAAGATGGTTATAACAAAGCTTGGTTTGTAAGATTCAGTTGTGATTCAGACTATTATAGTAAATATTGTTCACAAATCTTTTGTTTTAATTTATATTATAAGTCTATTTTATAATATTATGTTGATGGTATTAAATGAATCAATTTTTCTACTTTCATACATTTGATAATATTGTGTTAATTGTATGAGATATTTGAAAGAATCGTGATATAAAATAGTAGTTCTAAAAAAAAATTTAAATGGGTAACCCGGTGATCCGAACCGAACCGAACTGTTCATGAACGGGTTGGGTTGGGTTGGGTTGAGTTTCAATTTTTTTTCCTGGAAACCGAACCGAACCGAACCGATCAAATTTGATTGGGTTGGGTCCTAAATTTGGCCAAAATCAATCCGAACCGACCCACGAACACCCCTAGGTACAACATTACTTTAAACACATGACCGACCACATGCGTGCTTCTCTCCAAAGATGCCTTTATCTCACTATGTTGCAAGGTCAACATGTTGTCCGTTGCTTCCCATACACTACAAAGATTCCAACGCTATTTTGCAATAGTCTCTTTAAGGCCCAATGGGCAGACTCTACCCTGCAGTTTACGATTAAAGTAAGCAACAATCCCTCACATATATCGTTATCCACTTAACAATTTGAAATAATTTAAAGATTTTTATACCTGTTAGTTGTCATATTACCCAAATGCATAACTTGTCTTGTCCATGCTTTTACAAATTTTTCTTTGTGTGGATTCAACCATGTGTCTTTCACGTAATCAACAAACGTTGGCCATGGCGAACATGCAACTTCAAATTTCGTAACACAATCATCATACTGAGTCTCCTTATCACAATCCACAACACTCCTCCAGGCTTCCAAGACATACTCCCATGCATTACTCTGTCGGACATATGTTTTACATTTTGCCTTCACATTCTTATCAATATGGAACCGACACAGTAAATTGGTAGTCTCAGGGAATACAGTTTTCACTGCATGCATTAATGCTGCATCTCTATCAGTGACAATGACATGTAGAAAAAATTCTCTCTTCAAAAAAATTCCTCTAAATCTTTTTAGGGCCCAAACAACATTGTTAATGCGCTCGGCTTCTAAATAAACAAATGCAGCTGAGAAGGTCATCCCAGTAGGAGTCATGCCAACAATGTCAAGTAACAGAAGTCTATACCTGTTTATTTTGTAAGTGTTGTCTATCAGAAAAATAACATGATATGCATTGCTCAACTTCACTGCATCCAGATGTGTCCAAAACAAGTCACGTATCACATTTTCATCCTTCACTCTATGCCAACGAATATACATGTCGCATTGAAGAAGTTTCATTAAATATTGTTGCAATTCAGATTTACCTTCTCGCATACGGGTACGGTATGTATATCTTGCATTAATTACTTGCCTCACAGATGTACAATTATTGGGATTATGTTCCTTCAAAGTTAGAAGAAAATTTTTTTGTTTCACCATTGACCTAATCATATCAGCAACAATAATCTTCTCCTCCTCTGTTAGTCATCCAGCATGTGGGTGTCCACATAATGAATTTGCCATAGCATGATTATGAGTGTCACATAATAATTTCACCATCCATCCTTCACCTCCAGGAACTGATTTGGCTCGTAGCTTAAACGGACAATTACATTTTCTAGTGCTAGTGACAGTAGGTACCATACCTTTATTGAATGCTCGGTATTTTCCACTCCTTTCACAACCCATTAAAACAAATGATGTCCTTCCCTTCTTTCCATTTGACATGTCCGACCTCATTATGACAGCTACAAAACCATTCTGATATGCAACAGTTCGAGCCCATTTTAATACATCCTCACGGGAAGGAAACATCTACAAAAACCAAAAACAAATGTTTAACATCCATGAATTATGCATTTAACAACTTTTACCAAAGCAAAATTAATATAAATACCTCATCAGTCATAAAAGCTGAGAACAATCAACTGAACATTCATTATTTTCAAAGCACTTGGTTCATCACCGATATCTTCATTCATATTTATTTCTTCCGACAAAATATTGTCATACATCCACTCATCGTTGTCCATCTTAACAAATTATAATAAATTTAAATCAGTAACAAATTAAACACATTATAATAATATTTAACCTTATTACAGGCATATTATAAACAAATCCTATATATTACAAATTAAAACAATAAAATAAAATGTTCAATACAAACTTTTAAATAGCCTAAAAATGCTTTCCAAAATACAACTAATTTAAATTTTAACACTAAAACAAAAAAAAATTTGTTATACACATTTCATCATTTTAATTAATTTTTTTATGCAAGTCAACACAAAAAATGAATATGAAAACAAACCAACAGACTATTGCATTCATAAATTAAAAACTAATATACATTTTCATCACCTTTTTTTTTAATAATTATTTTCATTTTTTAATATTTATTTAAATATTCATCATGCGGTACGGATTATGTAATCCGTATATGTCATAAGGATTGCATCCGTATAACCATCACAGATTGGTTCATTCGTATAGGTTATACGAATTATGCAATCCGTATGACATATACGGATTACATACTCCGTATAACCAATACGGATTAGTTAATCCGTATGGGTTATACGGACTCAGTAATCCGTAAGACACATACGGATTAACCAATGCATATTGGTTATACGGATTATGCAATCCGTACATTTCATATGGATCATGTGACATTTACGGATTGTGCAATCCGTTTAATCTACACGGATTACCTAATCCGTATATGCTACGTAACTTACCTCAGGCACAACACCACCACCAGAACGCCTTCCGACGAACCCAACAACGATACCAGCTTCCACGACCACCCAAAACTACCCTCGACCAGCCGCGACCAACGCATACAACACCACCAAAACTCCTTCTTCAAACTCCAACAAAAGCTTACGTATTATACACCTTCCCTTGCTTCCAACTATTTATAACAACTGAAGCTATTTTTGTCATTTAAATTTTAAGAATGGTGTATTGGACATTGGGCTGGTGTATAAAGACCATCCCTTCAATTTTTGATTTTGACTTCTTTTTTGTGAACTTTGATTTTGACCTTTGATATTTCATACCTACACCAAACATCCCCAATTTTGTCTTTATCCATTCGTATCATCATTTTCCAAACCGTGTTCCTTTACGCATTTTATTTAACACTAAAGTCTAAATTAATCAATTAAAATTTATTATGTACAGTACTAGTAATTTCTTTTTACTGTAAAATAAATACTTTAAAAGTTATTTTTAACATGACTTCTAATTAGTTAATACTGTAAAAACTCTTCATATATATATATATATAGAATAATTAAATTAATTCTAAATAAAAGTTAGACCATGATTAGAAAATTAATTTTTACTAAAGAATCTAATTAGTCATTTTTAGTGGAATTTTTTTTCCAAAACCATTTTTTTAGTCAACAAGATTTAAACTTAAAAGTTTGTTTAAGAAATTTAAATACAATTCTACTCGAATTAATAACATGTTGAAATGAGATATACTATACATTTAATGTTGTTACTTTTATAAATTAGTTAATGGAGTCTCATAAAGAATAATACGCAATTATTTTAATATAAAAAACATAAATCGACATGCATCCGATTAACCAAAAAAGTCTCGCCCATTTCTTGACCAACATCAAACGATGTATTGGTATCTCCGCACAATTTCTTAATAAATGTAGCAGTTCTAGAAAACTGTCCACATTAATGTTGAGAACCAAAACACTAGAAAAAAAATTAAATATTGTTTTTTTAAAAAAATATTACATATTTGTAACAGTTTTAAAACAAAGTACACATCTACTGCAGCAAGTTGCGCCCCAGCAAGACGCGATCAGTCGCACCCCCACCAGGCGCAACTGAGGCTGAGTCGTGACTCTCCCAGGCGTGACTCATTCCATCGGTAATTTCGTCGCTATTTCGGTCACTATTTTTTATTTAATGCAATTTTGTATTTTTAATTACTTTTCTTACTTTCGAACGTTTTGACATATCATAAATGTCCGATTAAGGCGTACTTTATGTCAAAACGCTCGAAATTAAAAAAAAATTAATTAAAAAAATAAAAAATATCATTAAATTAACTAATTGAATAAAATAGTTGAGACACGTAGAAGCATTTTTTGAATGTTCGAAGATTAAATCCTAATTTTGAGACACTTAGCAGTCTTTTTTTGGAAAAATAGTTAACTAAATCCCCTTTGGGAATTTGTCCAGGCCTTACCCTCTCAATTTCGAGCGTTTTGACACAAACTACGCCTCAATCGAACCTATCAAAATTTATGACCGTTCGAAGTTTATATACACACCGCTTCATGTATGCGTCACACGTGTTACCACGGGGTGAACACACTCCCAATTTGGGCGTGTTTAAACATGCCCAATTTAGGCGTGTTTGATTGTCTCATTTTCGTAAATAAGTTTCAAACAACCCCATATTGGTAAATATTTTTTTAAAAAATATTATTTAGGTGCTTTTGCCCAAAAACACTACACCATGTAACGAAGCTCCTCATAGTAATTAGTATGGTTTTTTTCCCTAATGGGTGCATTTTTCTCTTTATTTACCAAATGGGGGCAGGGTAGTCAACAAAAAAATTATCACGTGACACGAATTTTTTTTTTTTGAAAAAAAAATTGATCGCTAAAATTTAATTGCTAATTTCGATTTTTATTTTAATCGCTAAAAGTGTTAGCGACCGAAATAGCAACAGAATGAGTCACGCCTGGGAGAGGCACATCAGCCCCAGTTGCGCCTGGTGGGGGCACGACTGGTCGTGTCCTGCTAGGGCGTGACTTCTTGCAATAGATGCATAAATAGTTTTAAAACTACTATAAATTCGTAATTTTTTTAATAAAATAATATTTAAATTTTTTTCCCCCAAAACACTACTACCTATCTACCATCCATGGGCTTGGCCCCACCCCTGTTCGGGTTTCCTTTTTATGTTATTACCTTTTTGTCCACAAGTGGTGTTTGTTTTGCTACACAAGGGTAGGTAGATAGTTGAGAATCACATGACAGGAGTCATGGGCCTTAGAGGTGCAGAAGCAGGCCGGCCCAAGAAGGTATTAAGATCTCCAAATCCAGAACCTTTCAAGAAAGGGTCCGAATCCGAATGTTGAAGCTGAAGCATCTCCCCAGGCCCAGGCCCATCATATGTAACGCACTCACGTAAATCTAAATCCCCACATCTCTCACTCTCGTTCGAAGCTTCCTTCGCCATCTCTTCCTCAAACTCGAAATCACACTCTTTCTCATCATCATCACTCTCAAATCCTTGGTTAAATTCCAGATCTTCTTCCTCATAATCGATGGCGTAACCACATTCTTCGCAGTAATCACCGTCTTCTTCCGGGGCGAATCTCATCGTCAGTCTCCCGCCTTCTCGCTGAGCTTCCATAATGCTGCAATACTCGTGACAACGCCTCTCTACTGTCTCCGGCACCGCCGTTATGACTAACCTTCCGTCGCCGCTATATTCCCTTTCCAAACTCCAAGGCGTTTCTCCCGTTTCTCTCAGCAGCGTTATCGGTGGCGGAAACTCCCTCTTCCTTCCCCTCTCTCTGCGCCTTATTATCATCTTCCGAGGCTCAGATTCCGTTCTCAATTCCTCCACGTCGGTTATCATGCAGTCCCCGCTCTCCGTTCCGATCACGTCACCCAGCATGATGGTTTGGAATGCCGGCGAGGACGGTGACCGTAGCCATGATAGCGGTGGCGGTGATGGTGCCGATTCCGTGGTTTCCTCGTCCATTGTGCAGCGATGTACAACTCTCGGGCGTGCTTTCTCTTCTGAGTGAACTAGGGTTTTAAGTCCTGCTTGGCTTTTGCCTGTACGGTGTCGTTTTGGGGTGCTTTTCACGGGGAACGGTTGCTTGGCTTTCCATAACAATATGCAGGTATAGAGGGTTGAAGTTATGTGTTCTAAATATTTGCTCAACATATCCATATATATCTTGTTTCCTGAAAATGAATAGATAATGGTTAGTTTGTTTTATTTTCCTCTTATGCCCTAGCAGCTGGTCCAGCATAAGAGGGAGCTAGGAATTATCCTGAAAAAAAATTTAAAAGATAAATAAATAAATAAGCAGAGTATAGCTAGGGTCGTGGATATATATATATATTTGATGAACTATCCAGCATTACGGATGATATATCAACATATAGAAAAATATGTTGGAAAATTAATTCCTAAATTTTTATGGTGAAAATTATCATCTCATAAAATCCTAGAAATATCATATTAAATCATCAAAAAATCTTAAACAAATAAAACATATTTATTTATATTGTAGCAGTTATTTATCCTCTTAGTTTTGTAGTGTTTTAGTCTTTTTTTACGAGTTTTAGTCTCCTTTAATTAAATCATTAGTTATTTTTTCTAGATGAAAAATAAAGAAAATTTGATTTGACTTAGTGGGAATCATGACCTTATATAGAATATTTTTCTTTATTGTTGGACTAATAAGTTCTCATTAAACCTAATTGATCAAATATTCATCCATTTATCTCATATTTACTTATAAATTTATTTTGATATATTTAATTGATATTTTAATTTGTCTTATATATACTAAATAGTATAATATAATTATTAATATAATATGTAGCATGTAATAACGTTATAAAATTTAATTTTCTAACAAAATGTTTTTATCGACATATCATCTCAAGTTAGTAGACATTTAGTGAGAAAAAAAAAACAGAAAAAAAGTGTAAATTTGATATTATGTGACAAAAATAAAAATCTATACGCACGAAGATTATTGACTTTTACATGTACTAAAAAAGATTAAATTGCCTTAAAAATTAAACATATCATAATTTGAAGTTATACATCATGAATCATGAATTTTGAATTTTTGGATTGTCCATGAAATTAATACATTGATAGTAAAATACTTAAATGAAATTCATACATACTGAAAAGTGTGATAATACGTAGAAAATTCAAATGAAGTAAAAGATGTAAATGATATACTGAATTATAGATTTCCAAAAATCATAAATCTATGATATAGGTGGCAGCCAATTAAGAAATTTTGGATGGATGGATGATAATGTAGTAATTAATGTATGAAATTTGGAAAGAATTGAGGATTTGAATTGGAGATGAAAGGAAAGGCTAAGACATGCATATATATGGTAGTGTGTCTATGTTGCTTCGTAATGAAGTATTCTTGGCGTGGCAGTGATCCTTTTTGTTTATGTATATGTACATATATACATATTTCACTTAGCTTAATTTTCTGTTTTTTGTTTCTATATGTATACGTAATATTACCATTGTTGTGTGTATTTTCCCAACACAGGCTTTAGGTGCACTGGGGCAAAACAAAAAATTGTGGGAAAAAGTGAACGAAATGAGAGAATTAGTGTCCCGAGGACAGAAAGTAGGCCAAAATAACAAAAACAAAAATTAAGAGGTTGGCTTTTGTTCTTGTAATTAAAATTGAAAATGTTAGCATTAATGGGATTCAAAGAAGCGAATTGTTCAACGTGTTAATTCAAACACGACTCTTTTCAAATTTAACAGAGAAAATCAAGGTCTGTTTTTTTTCAAAGGCAAAGGTACTTTCATAGATGAAAATCACAAGACAAATTTTTAAAGGAAGTAGATTATGAGTTAAAGAGTAATTTCTCTCTCTACAGATGTGCCGGACTATGTGCATATATAAATACTGTGCCTTTTTTACGACAGTCATGTCCACGGATTAACTAAGAACATCTCAGAATTAATCATCTCATAAAAAATAATGGAGATTTGAAATTGGAAGTTTAATTTCTCATTCTCTATATAAAAGCATGCATAAAAATGGAAGAATTACAAGAATGCTGATTTGAAAACATGTTGAAAACTAAATTGTTTTCAGAGTTGCAACTTGCGACGCATACTGAATTCAACATGCAGAGTGATATTATCTGAAACTGGTATTGAAAGAGACACATAACAGCAAACATAAAAGGAGAAGAGATCTTACTCAGTCAGTGAGGCCGCGTCACTTCATTTTCTCTGACACCAAGAAAGATCCGAAAAGGACAGAGAAAAACGAGAAAAATTCACTGTGACAAATTAAAGGGTGGTATTTATATATTGGAGGACATAGGAGTATGGTTTTACAAAATAGTTGCGTTACTTGCCTTAAATACCCCTCTGTGTCTTAATTGAGTAGTTGTTGAGAGTTGAGACAAAGAAACATACAGGGCCCACACGAGGTTGGAGGATATGAAGGTCTTTTGCAAATGTTGGAAACGCCCTGGTTGTTTAATTTGTGGTCTCCATTCGGTGGAGAATGAATATATTATATAAAAAAAAGTAAATTTTAACAAGTATAATAAAAATATTGTTAAAAAATTTAAAGTATAAATATTTTTATTAAGAGATAAAAAAATTGAGTTGTTTATAATTTTTTTATATTCTTTTAGGATTTATATAATAAATATTTTTTCTCTTATAATTCTTTAACACTATATTACAGTGCATTTGACAAATTAAACGTGCGTTATGAATGAAAGAAGGTATGCACAGCAGCATAGGATCCGAGAGGGAACCCGGAGAGTAACTTGCAAGACAAGAACATCATTCAACAACGTTTCAACAGAGTTTGTTTGCTTTTGTATCCCTGGCTGGCCTCCATCTTAACTAGTGCCAGTTCGGTTTCTTCCAAACTCTGCTGAGGGTGACACGTAACTTCTTTAATTTCTTCTCTCTGTTTTATCTATTTCATTGAATTTTATTTAATTACATGATAAAAATATTAATTAGTTCATTAATTAAAATTAAAATTTAAAGGATATTAAAATGTACTATTCTATCTTTCTAAAGATATGGTCAAAACTGATTTTGAATTCTACATTTTTAAAATGTGATTTTGGTACTTATATTTTTCAGAACAAGGTAATCTCATCTTAATTTGGTCATGTCAAAATGACATATAAAGTCAGAGATTAAAGTTATTGTATATTTCAGAAATATAAAGGTAAAAATCATCATTTTTAAAATGTAAGCATTAAAACTAATTTTGAGGGACTTAAAACGCATTTTGTCTATAGATTTAAATTTATTTGACATTCCTTTTATTCGTTGGGTTGAGATGGTATCTAATCATTGGAGAAAAACTCATCGGGTTGTTAATTATAATAGGTAAATAATAAATAACTAATTCTGTTCCGTTTTCCAATTGTATATTTCACTGCCTAGCTGCTGAGTGTGCATGAATCAGAGTCATGAACTGAGTGTGATGATGCATTATGCAATTGGGTGTAAAGCAACAGAAGAAATATCTAACCGTTACTCTCGTCGTTGATCGTTTGATTAATCGTGGTCATGGGCCAGTGGGGCTTGACAATGCCAATTCAAGATTTTGTTGGCTCTGGAAAATAATAATAATAATAATAATAATAATAATAATAATAATAATAATAATAATAATAATAATGGGATTTAGTTGGCTAGTAGCCTCGTACGTACATGATATTTTACACGTGACTATTCTTGCTTTGATTTTTTACTCTAATCAAATGGTTTCAAGTTTGAGAAATGGACCAAAGCAGCATTGCTTTAAGTCATTGTTAATTGTTACCAATGGGAGCCATACGCACCACAGATGTTTTGACTCTTGATGACTGAGAAGATAAATATTTTGCTCACCACGTATGAATGAGCATAGGACTCTAGGACAGTGGAATGGATAAAAAAAACCTTTTTCATTTGTTTTTTCAAATTGCAATGATGAGTTTTTTTATGCATGAAAATTAAGGATAAATATAAGAAAATTTATAATAATTAACACGTTACTTAATTAACTAAGTTAAACACTTCCTTAACTAGTTACAATCGAGTTTAGTTTTAGCCAAATATTCAGATATTGTAATATAAAGAATGTTATTAATTACTATTTTAACCAGTGTATGGCACATAATAAATGTTTATTTTGTATAATATAAATGTTTATTTTGTATAATAAAATTTATAATTTATAATAAATAAGAAGTTATATATACCAGATAGATAGTAGAAGAGTAAATTTCACCCCTTCATGATAGAAATGATCAAATAATAGTGAATATGAAGGATTGAGGTGGAGGCTTTAAGAACAAAATAGACTTATATGGAGACATATTTTTATGAAACAAACATTATTTCGTAAATCTTAATAAATATTAAATATTAATTAAAAATATATAAAAAAATTGTGTTAAAAATGTATTATTATCATTTCTCTTATAATAAATTCGTGAGATGTAACAAAAAAAAAATCGTGAGATTCCAATTTCCTCATATTTAATTTGATTTTTCTAGGATAAAGTCCAAGAGTAACAATAGTTCGTGTAAAATAATAGTAATAATTTGCAAGAAATAAGCGAAACATATGAGCCTATGAGGAAAGGTACCGATGAACTTGTTTTGCGGCGGAACTTTGTTATTACAAAGATTTTGGTTTATAGAGAAAAAGGAAAATTACAATTTTGCTCAACAACGGTTTTATCTTTTGCTTATTTTAATAAAAAAAAGGGTAGTATGGTTTTGTTTTGACTAAAAATTATTTGCATGTTTCAAAAATTGTGTGAAAGAGATTATACTTTGTATAAATATATATTTCAAAATTTTTGGTTTTGTTTTATATTTTTATTTTCTTTAAAAATTTATGTTTGTTTTAACAAATATTCATGGATATCCTCTTAATGAGTGTTTATATGGGTATGAGGCATATATAAGATGAATTTTCAGTGAATAAAATGACTAAAATCCTCTAGTGAACACAACTTGAGCTGAATCAGCTCTCAAGGCATTAAGAATTACGAGACGTGTGACAGAATATTACCATCCATGTATGCTTTGTCCCATTGTCATTCATAATGGAAGAAGATTCGTGTATACTCAACCTGAAAAAAAGACTTAATGAGCACCTAAACTAGCAACTTTATCACATTGAAGAGAAATATTGTCATGTTATTGCTCTAGTTGCTTACACAACGATTGGCTAATATATAGTGCGTTACAGCTATCGCTCCAATAATAATTCTAAAAGGCAAAAAAAAAAAAAAACGAGGAAAGCTTTTGGGGCCTACTTGAATGACACAAGTAAGAAGGAGAAAAATGTAATATCAGGTATAGTCAAAGTTGTATAAAATGAAATTGAAAATTTAGGTACCAAAAAAGGAACCACTTCAAGTGTTGTTCCCAAATTGAACCATTGAGACATATGGCCAATTTATCCAAATCACGCGTAGGCACCTCCTTCATAATGCAACGTGTGTTCACATAATACTAGATTTAGTTCCAGCTTCTAAGGGTGCAAGTTCCTTTACCTTCTAATCATTCTCAATATAAGGTGTATGATGTGGCTAATGGTATCAAATCCATTCCATATTTTCAGCCTATTACTTTAACAAGATATGCAATTCTCAATGATGAAACCAAAGAAGACCTTTTCACCCTTATCCTTCTATTGTCAAGCGAATTTGGTCCTTTTTATCCAAGCCATGACAATTGTCCTTCTAACATATTTATTGAGAAGGCAACAAATGTGTTGACTAACTAACTAAGATGAGATCTTTTGCAATCACTCTCTTGTCGTAAGAGATGACCGTCTTTGCTAATTTTGGTTGTTATGCTAATCATAGTTGTAAAATTTGATTAAGTTATTGACCCAATCGAGATGGCGGATCCGTGAATTAGTAGTTTAATCGAAAATAATTGGTCCAGTTTGACCTGGTATATATTAAAAATTTAAAATTATATATGTATCTATTATATATAAGTATATAACTATTATTTAAGTGAAAAAGTTTATTCATACTTCAAAATCCAAATTAAAAAAATATATAATTTTTTCAATTTTTTTTAAAAATCGATCAGGTCGGACCGATCCAACTGGAATCCGGTGATTAACCTGACTGGATTTGACTGAATCAAATGCGTAACTGGGACGTAACCGGTCCAAAAGTAGAACTGATCCAATTAGGACACCGAATCCTGATTCAGTTCGAATTTGATAACACTTATCCTAATAGATATATTAGGAAATTCTTCTATTAGAAATTTATCTTATTTCTCTACTTTTCTGAATAATAAAAAAAAAGTCAGTCAATTAATACTTACAAAGCAACTTAATGAGCACCTAAATTAGTAACTTTATCACATTGAAGAGCAAGTATTGTCATGTCATTGCTCTAGTTGCATACATGGAAATTGGCTAATGGTGTGTCGTATACATTTCTCAATTAATAGTCTAAAAGATAGAAGGATAGGAAAAAATATATCCCCTAGGGTCACCACAAATGCACAATCAGTTATGGTCAAAGTTGTAGAAAGAAACATGCAAACGTAGGCACCAAAAAAAGGATTTTTTTAAAAGATTCTTTAAGTAAAAAAGTTGTTTCTTACTTTTTCTTTTTTATCAGAATAAATTTATGTGGCATGAAATATTTTTTAAAAATAAGATTTGTATTTTTTTCAGGAAATTACAAAAAATTATTTCTTAAAAATAAAAATAATATTTATTTAATATATCACAACACCATCATTAGATTATAATTAAGTGAAAATAAAAAAATAAAAAATGTAAATTTTTTGAAATTTTCTAAATTTTTTAATTTATCATTGGAACAAAATTACGTATAATTTTTTTATAATAATATGATACTATAAAAATCACAAAAATACTATTAAAACCATAAAAAATAATTTAAAATCTTACTTAAATTTTTTTTATACTATTACTTTTACCTATCATTGTCACTCATGCTTCATGCAATAGCAATTGCCAATTAACAATTCACCACCACTGACCCTGAATCAGTCACAGAAATCTCGGAAACTACAAACTCCAGTTTGAGCTGATTTGAATGTTTGGATTTCCCTTCTTTGGCTATGATGGATAAAATTAACTTTTTTTTTTAAATTAATTGAAAGTTTATAATTAAAAAAATTAGTTGATAATTGAAAATTATTAAATTAATTTAATTATAAATATTTGATAAAATTATTTATTGAAGTAATTAAAAAATATAAAATAATAAAATAATAAATATATATACTTATATTATATTTATATAAATTTCAATTTTTATTTTATGAATAAAATATATTTTGAGATGCTATAATTTTAGTTTTTCAATTATTTTCAAACTCTTGTAATATTAATCTTATACTATATCTTAATTATTTTTAATCAAGATAAAAAATAAAGTAATGAAATATACATTTAAGTAGATATTATATTTTAACTTAATGTTACTTTTGATACATTTAATTTTAAAAGTTTTATTTAGATATTGTTATCATTTTCTGTTTAAAATATTTAACTCTGTTAGTATTTCAATTTTTAAAATAATTAATTTAACATAATAACAATTAAAAATAATAATTATTTTTATTCTATATAATTTAAAAATTATTAAACACCTTAATAATAACAACTAAAAATAATAATTATTTTTATTCTATATAATTTAAAAATTATTAAACACCTTAATCCCTAACCTTTCTCCTTCTCCAAATACTAACAGTCAACATCTCTGATTTTACGCTTATATATTTTGCTGATGATCGAAATCGAACTGGTGACCAGTTTCTGGTTGAAATATTGGACGGTTTGAGACAACCATGCTTCATGCTCTTCTTCTATCCATTTTTCATGGTTAAAAGCTATGTAATATACTCTCTAATTATTGGTGTCTAGGGTAAGCCTTCTTTATAATTTTATAAATAAACTACCTTAACTTTACCTGTAGTTAGACCCAAACTAAGGAAAAAAGTTGTACCTTCTCTATGTGATAAAGTAATATTACATTGAAAAAATAATTAAAGTGTAACTTATTAGGGATATTAATAAAAAATTAATTTATATTACATTAAAAATTTAAAACTTGTTTTAGGATATTTTTTTATTTTAAATACGATATTTATTTTGAAGCTGAAGAATTATTAGATTCTTGATAAGAAAGTCCAAACACAAATTACTAATGATAGATAGTTATTTTAAAATTGTAAAGATTAAAATTATAAACTATTTTGAATAATTTCTTATAGATTTAACTAATATATATAAGAAAGTGATTTAATTTTAAATTTTTTAAAAATAACAATACTAACTAAATTATTTTAGATGACAGTCACTTCTTTATAATTCGCAACGAACAACTATCGCCGAGAAGATAATCAAAGCTTCATAACCAAAAATCAGTATTATTATGACCAACTAATCTAAAATCAAACATAAAAAATATAAGATACTAAAATTAAAAAACAAAACATGATAATTTTGTGGTAAAATAAAAATATCTTTTTTTATAGGCAGTAAAAAATTATTTAATTCTTTTCAAGAATTATAGTAATAGTTTAAAAAATAAATTATTATTTTATGATAGTAGTTTTTAACTGTCATTATATTAAAATAATTAACAAGTTAATTCAATACTGACAAAATTACCATATTAACTCAATTTAAAAATACAAACAACTAAATGAATTTTAAAAAGAATTTAGGGCGTCAAACTAAATATAAAAAATAAGACAAATAACTACAAGTATAAGTTACCTCAAATTAATTAATATGCTTAAACTTATTAACATTTTAAATTTTTTATTTATTTAAAATTTATCAATTTTATTAAATTCTCTCTTTACCTTAACTATTTATTTTAATATATTTTTAATTTCTATTTAATATATTAATTATTTCATTAATTTTTTTTGAAAATTTTCTTTATTTA
>PYAF01005793.1:388929-427346 GCA_007407185.1 Glycine tomentella
TTAAATTTTATTTATTTGAAAATTTATTAATTTCCTTAAATTCTTTCTTTACCTTAATTATTTCATTAAATTGCTGTATTTATCTTAATTTTTCTTTCACTGTTCTTTTAAATTTTAATTTATGTATTAAAATATATTATCAATTTATCATTTCATTCTTTCTATAATTTTCAGTAGACCTCAAATGATTTATTAATTAAAAATGAATTATTGGTTTTTTAATAAAATGTTCCAAAGATACTGTGTAATAAAATCAATATTCTTTTTTAATGATTATTTTACAACTTTTTCTTTTGTTTTGATTTTATGAGTTGTTTTTAATTTTTAATCTTATATATCATTTTTCAAAATAAAATAAAAATTTAATATATTTAAATTTTTAATAGTTAATATAACAAAATATATTTCAAAATTAAACTCAACTTTGAAATAATCTTAATAATTGTTTTTAGGGTAATTTCAGTTGTCAAAAATATTCAAATTGTGAAAAACACAAGATCATTAGTATCTAAAACTAGTTTTCTATTTAGCTTTATGTATAAAGGAAATTACAAATTGGGCCTGAATAGGTGTCAGCCCATGAACCATTTGACGAGGGTAAGCACTGTTGATACCACCAAATATGGAAACTGGGTGGCGGTGTTGCACGTTTGTGGTTGTTGCGGTTGTTTCCGTTGGTGATAAGATTTGGGTGTGGTCACAATATAACTGCGCACGAAATTCAAAGCAATATCACCCTTTTGAATCATTTAGCTGCTTTAAAAATTTTGATGTCTTTTTTTTCAAGTTTATGTATGTTTAATTTTAAAATTAGTACTTAAATGAGCCTGCATCATTAATGAGGATTCTTGAGTTGAACTCTTTAACTCAAGAATTTCTCTTTATGAAATATTTACTATTATACATATTTTTGATATTTTCAACATGAACGTTGAATTCTTTTTTAAGAACTGTCCTCATTTAAAAAAAATACTTTTTAATGTTTATTTTCTTAAGTGATTAATAAAATATATTTAAGTAAAGTTAATTATAAAATTTATAAAAGTGACTTGGAATTTAAAATAAAATTTATGACTAAAAAAAGGAAAAAATTCTTATATTCTACATATGTAACTCGAAAAAATGATTTAAAAATCTAAAATTGATTCTCCTAATAAGATACTCTAAGTGGCTCCGCTGAGGGAATCAACCACACTTAATATTTAATATTCTTAGCTCACCCCTTACGAGAAAGACTAAAGAAAGTGCCTTATTTGACTTGAGTAATTTAAAACTCGTGTATTTGAATAATAAGTGAGAATTGATTATAGTTCATAAAATTATTTGTTGTTTTATTCCTATCATGATTTTTTAATCAATTATGTTAGAAGTGAATTTAAATCAAACATGCTATAAATTTGTGAACTATTTCATTATATTTGTAGTTTAATTGTGATTAAATCAGTAATAAAAATATAAATTTAATACTATGTAATACATTGAGAAATTAATTAAATAAAATTCTAAAATGAAGTTAAATAATTTTTGAATGGGCAAAGTTAAATAAATTTTAAATGATTATAAAAATTAGATTATATAATTAATAATAAATAATTAAATAAAATAATAATCTTTACATGTATCTAATGTATGGACATTTATTTATTTTGAAAAAAATTAAAAATGAAAATAATTCAAAAACCTCTTTTTTAAAAATCAATTTTTTACATTAATTATTAACTACGTTTTTATTCTTTTAATATTTTGAATTGTCTGGACCTCATCAATCTAACAGGCTAATTTGATCAGGTTCTAATAAATGATCCACTTCTGAATCGAAAATGTATGTGTTCTTATATGAATGATGACTGTGATCGATGAAAAAAAAACTACTTCCCTATCACATTCTGCCAGTCAAAGTCGTTTTTTTCTTTTGAATGATGACAGGTTCAAATATTAATTAACCATTATCAAACAACTTCTTGTTATATAAACAGGCACGCTTTTTCTTTGTAATCTGAGCGGTATTTCTTATGCCTCATATGAATATTATTCTCTATTTGCTCTTTCAAAAAAACAACAATGTCGTTTTTTTTAGCTTAGGAGCAGGCATATCTCAGTCTCGTAACAGAAGTACAGAGATATGATAATTATCAACCAGTGCCATGCATCTTTCAAACTCATAATGATAACATATACTAGTAAGTACCCTTTGCATTATGTTGTTGTAGAATACACGCACATATGCTTATTGTTTTATTTTCTTGTATTTAATTAGCACCCTTCCATTACCTAGGAAATTCAGCGAATCACTTTGCATGACATAAGCCACTCAATATAAATCAAACGTTCAAGAATATAATGTTTACTATATATAGTATAAGGTAGTTAGACAGTCTAACTACATTGACCTAGAACGATCATCACTCGTACACGACACAGGAAATGTATTTTATACAATAATGTCGGTGGTCGTTAAGATAAAATTTGAAGCACTAAATGGATGGATACGCCTAAAAAATACACCTAATAAAATTTAGGTATTCTCATTTTGTCAAATCATAATTGGGTCGAATAGTCTATTACAGGAATGGTGTGGTCCCTGAACTTGGATTTGCATTTATTCAAGTATCTTCTAGAGTTCCACAATAAACCACACAAGTGACATCCTCCTAATTGAATGAGAGATTAACTTGTCTGCCTCGCCGGATTAGATTAAATACAAATTTTGTCTTATTGACCAATATTAGATTTCCTTTAATCATCGCTTGATTATGTGAAGAAATGGAAACATAAAAAATGACAATCAGTAGTATCGGAGAAAACAAACAAAGGGACAACTTCATTTTCAAGGATATACAGCACTTTCGAACATCAAATTAAAATGGCCAAAGATGGCACTTACTTTTCATAATTCATCCGCATTATATTGAAGCCATGTGTCACAGTAGCCAAATCCAAACTCATTGTACCTTTGTTTATGGTTTGTGTTTCTTTCCCTAATAACTTTAATGTCTCATATAGTGCCACCGCCCAATCACACCCCTCAAACAACAGTGTATAGTTTGACAAGTGGACAATTGTTACAATCTATGAAAAGTATGAAGCTTTGTTGTCATCGTGCTGCCACGTGGCTTGCAAATCAACGATTGGGGTCTCCATAGTCCATAAGCAAGTGTCCGTGAAATCTTTCTGTAACGTGTCAACTGCTGATGCAATCCAACTATCCAAGTCTATAGACCCTCAATTATTTATGCATCGTTACAAAAGTATTAGGTGGATTTTTTTCAAACTTGTAAGGGGACTATTTCTCTCATCCTCACAATGTATATAGATCTTGTACTTTACTAATTAATGGAATGCTTTATTACTTCCAAATTTCGTGTCCTCCAAGCATTAAACTCATTTTCCTCTAAAATATTCTGATGCATACAACTAAATCTTTGATTCTGGAGGCAAAACCGTGTTTTACCGTGACGTTGTTAATGATATATTTTTATGGGCTCCCCAAATGCTGCTTTTCCTCGCCCTCGATTAATAAATAAGAATTGGATAGAATGAGTAAAAGGTTTACGGAAGATAAAATACTATTTTCATTATTTAGCATTAGTAATACACTCTTTAATATATTCATTCTAATATACTTTTTATTATTAATTAAAATTATTAAAAATTTAAAATTAATCATGCATATTAAATAAAAAATATTCACAAAACTCTATAACTTTTAATAAATTTTAATTAATAAAAATGTATAGTGTATATATATATATATTCAGAAAATGTATTAATTATGGTTTGTGCTTAGGTCTAATTCCGTATTTATATATTTATATTTGGACTTATAATTTATATTTTAGATAATAAACTGTAATCTCTTTACAATGTGTTTTCATTTATGAATTAGTAAAAATAAAAAAGTATTTTAATATTAAAATTAACTATAAAACTAGTGAAATAAATAAATAAAAATTAAAATATAACATCTTACTCAATTAAAACATTTAAATATATTTTAAATCTATGGAGATACAGGAGTAAGTACTGGTCGACACTCATATTCATAATTTTTTACTTACAATTAGGAATAAAAATAAATTACACCATCTTTTGACAGCCTATAGCCTAGTCAATTTAAAGTTTTTCTTACTCTAGCCAATTTAGCAAAAACGCTAGATTTAAATAAGTTTTCTTAAAAGCTTTATAGCTAAGTAGGATACGTGTGAGTATTTAGAAAAGTTTACTACTTTTAAAATATTGATATTTCATATATTATATATTATTTTAACAAAGTATTATGTTTCGTATTTAAGGTAGCTTTAATAACAATAAAATGCCATTCAGAAAAAAAGCCATAAAATGTACTATTTTTTGTTATTTTAATCGTTTCTAGTATCATATATATTACATTAGTCTTTTAATAATGTCTGTAAGCTTATATACATCTATTGGTTTATTTAAGGATAAATCCATTAACCTATTTAGAACCTTAATATGAAATGGACTTGTAAATAAACTAACAAGTCAGGTTAGACTTATTTAACAATATCCCACACCTTAAAAGAAAAAGAAACTAAAACAAACTAACATGCATGACAGACTTAAACTATGAAATTCTAAAGAAAGGGCTATGTAAAAGCAAACTTAAATCCCAACTTATCCAATAAGTAAAATCTCTATCTAGTTACTACACGTAGCCCTTGTGGATATATGAACATTAAATTGAAATCTAATTCTTCTCTAGCTGCTCAATGAAACTTGAATATAGTACTATATCCCGCTGTCTGTTAATTTTATGTTTTTCTTTATTAAAGTGATCGTATATGAATTTGAATACAAAAAATATGAATATTCTAGTAGACTAGGACAGCCCAACTTCTCTATTATTGATTGTTTATTTATCTATATATATAAAAAAGATACCTCAGAAAAATTATTTGTCCACCTGTTCGACGATCAGTGCATGCAAATCACATAAAACCAGAACAGGCAAGGAGTTAAGGCACCCTGGCCTCCTCATATCACTTGTCACTTAATTAATTAGTTCGTATCCTTTCTGTTTGTTATGATATTGTTCGCTTGGCCATATTTGTTTCTCACCGCATACCCTACCGTTTGAAAACAAAAATAAAAAACGACTAGTCATTTTCTATATATATGTTTTAAGACATTAAATCAGTCTTTCTTAATATATAATAAGCTTCAACTTACTTAAGCAATAGATTTATTTCTTCTTACTTGACCTAGCTAGATATATATTGGCTGATATATTACCTATATATACATACACACTCACAAAGGTTGGATAACAATTTATTAATTAACACTTATCAATATATATAGATCCTCGAGTTTCTTTATTTAATAAAGAGCAAGGATCTTCTTGAGCTGACACAAGGAGAATATCAGAAGATGGGGGTACAAGGCACTTTGGATTACTTATCTGACTTACTTAGCAGCAAAAAGAAGAAGAAGAAGAAGCAAGTCCAAACTGTAGCACTGAAAATCAGAATGGACTGTGAAGGCTGTGCACGCAAGGTTAAGCATGTTCTTTCTGGTGTTAAAGGTACTTTTATTAACGGTTAACATTTGTCTGTCGAAAAAAGAAAACTTTTACTAAATTCTAGGATCATTTGCAAGATGCTTTTATCTTCTTATTTCCTTCACTTCATGAACTTGTTAATTTTGTTAATGGATAATTTAAAAACTGATCGGATAGGAGCTAAGTCGGTGGAAGTGGACTTGAAGCAGCAGAAAGCAACAGTGACAGGATATGTTGAGCCAAAGAAAGTGCTTAAGGCTGCTCAGTCTACTAAGAAGAAGGTTGAACTGTGGCCATATGTTCCGTACACTATGGTGGCTAACCCTTATATATCTCAAGCCTACGATAAGAAGGCACCTCCTAATATGGTGAGGAAGGTGGCTGACACTACCAACGTATCAGAAACCACCGTGGA
The DNA here is from genome assembly GCA_007407185.1 of Glycine tomentella. Lineage (NCBI taxonomy): Eukaryota > Viridiplantae > Streptophyta > Magnoliopsida > Fabales > Fabaceae > Glycine > Glycine tomentella. The sequence goes on from PYAF01005793.1 coordinate 394,866, forward strand.
CGACCGTTACATACAGATGTTCAGTGATGAAAACCCAAATGCCTGCTCTATCATGTAAAATATTAATTGATTAATATTTGTGGAGTCAATTTCACATTAAATATTATGTAAGAAATAAATACTAGCTACTAAAAACAAAAGGGTATGGTTTTGTACTTTTGTATAAATTATATGATAGATAATTTTGCTTGGATTTTGTGTATAATGATTGATGGTTTTGTTTCATACCATTAAAATATGATAGAAATTTTTAGAATAAAAAAGAAGATATTAAAAGTTTATGATTTATTTAGAAATTAAATATTTTAAAAAAATATAAAAGTATTATTAAAAATAATTTAGAAAGATTTAAGACTTAAAAATAAACCGTAATATTTTAGATTATTATTTAAAGTCTGAATAAATCTATCTCTAAAAATAATATAATGTCTTCAACCTTGTTTTTCTATAAATAGGCTTAAAAAGTACACCTTAATATAATGAGTTTGAAAAATCAATGTAAACTCTTCTTTCATTGTCTAAGAGTTACACGATCAATAAGTCATCTACTACTTCTAATTAATATTTCTAACTACACCTTCATCTTAAATCCAATTATCAATCACCATCCAACAACTAACTATCTTTCTATTCCCCCATAATACCAACACATACTTTCATTATCTTAGGCTTAATGATTGTTTGGTGGGAAGCATTAACAATTAAATGGGTAGATGAACACTCAGGGGATCTCAAGGGACAGTAACTCAGACCATCGTCATTGTTACATTTTAAATTCATGTCAGTGACATTTTGTTAGTATATGTGTGTGGTTTTGTTCTGTTCCGTGTTTGGCAGGGCATTGGCCTCTATGAAGGTTTTCTCCTCCTCCGTCTCAGATAAGTCGATCGCTCGTAGCACTTCAATGAAGTAGAACAATTAGAAACCTTATTATTAACTTGGAAGATTGATTTTGTTGGTTTCTTTTCGAAAGTTAAGCACTTCGTTTAACAATTGGAAGGTACTACTGGGTGTACTGATCAGTACTCTTTGAAAGTTAAAATCGATGTAAAGCTGACGATAAGTGTAATTTTGCGTCGCTTTTGCAATTTAGTAGCGGTGTCTGGTTCACACTAAATCATGAATTTTTTTGTAGTGAGACATATTTTTATTGTAGGAAATGCAATTTAATATCATGAAAAATTTAGTATCATGGACATGGTGACAAGAAAAAAGAGAGATTCAATCAATTTGTCACAACACAATTTTAATTACGATTTGGGTATAAATATATTATTCATGCTTATATTTTAATCTCAAGATTTTAATATCCCGAAAATAATTGACGTATCATAATTTTAATATTTATGATTTAATTCACAATTTTAATTTCGTAAAATAAATATGTTATTTTGAAAATGATTAATAAGAAGTTGAAATATAAAATGTACATGTAATATAAAACGTATGCATGATTTGAGGATAATTTTTTCATTATTAAAATATTTTGGTTACATATGAGAAAAGAAAAAACCAAAAGAAAAACAAAGAAACAGAACTAGAATCTGCTTACTTCATTATGGTGCACTCCCAATCCTTCTCCATGTACTATCAGCTTTTTAATAAGACTTAATTGTTTCATTTCATTATTGTGCACAGCTCAAGATGATCGAACAACAACTTACCCTGCCAGTCCCAACAAAGACCTCCAAAACCGGCAACCTGAGGATCCCCATGGACACTATCGTCCACGTTTAAGGCCACTCCATCTTTAAGTTATACAAAATATAATAATTGGTAGTAAAAATAAGTAATTTGCTCAAAATAAACTTATTTAATTAATAGAAAGCAAATAAAAATTTAACATAAATGAATAGAGTTTTTTTATTTATTATTATATATTAAAAAAGAATCGAATCACATAAGTAGGAAAATCAATATTTGATTTAAATTTAAATTCTTAAAAACTTCCTTTAAAAGCAATTAAGATAATATATGTATGTATGTATATATATATATATATATATATATATATATATAGCAATTGCAAATTAAAACCTGGATGCTTGCTTTAATATGCTTCAAAAACATCGTTAATAATTATTGTCTATCATATAGTAGTATTTGTTTAGAATCAAGAAGTAATATCCCTTAGTTTAATGAAAAGGTTTGATATGGGATAAAAAAAATCACAAAACAAATGTCCATGGTCATAATAAAATATATATTTTGTAAATTAAAATTTATAAAGCAGCGTACATATACAGTTTCTTGAATATATATATATATATATATATATATATATTATGATTATTATTCATATACAATATTAATATTTAAATATTTTAGATACATGTAACGTGTCTACTAACATGTTTATATGTAATATTAAAATATAATTTATAACATCTATTAATTGTAAATTTAACACCCTTAAAAGGTATGAATTATTACACTAATGTGTCTTTTTCATTGAAAAGGCCTGTAACTTGTTAAAAAAACTCATTTCATTTGTAATTTTTTCTTTTGGAAAAGATATTATGTTTTAACTAACCTTTTTTAAATAATAGTGCTTTTTTACTTTAATCATTCTCAAAGTTTTTACTTATACTCATAGTACCAAAAGTTAACGGGAGTGATTCAACATTTAAATCTTCTAATTAAAATTTGAATTTGATCTCCAATTTAGAAATAAAATCGCAATTAGATTTATTGTTTTATTTCAAAATAGATAGTTAGTTATATTCTACACATTAAATTAGTCATGGCAGCAGAACCTGAACCTGTGGGTATCCACCCGAATCCGTTCCGTTTTTAACCGAAAAAAGTAAAGTTTATTGGATTCGGATTCAGACTTTCCTCGATAGCCAAAAGCGAGGGTGGGGGTGAGTATGGAATTACTGATACCTGCCCCCGCCCCCGCCCAGTAATAAATAATGTTAAAAAAATAAAATATATATATATATATATATTATTTTCTATTTTTTAATTGAATTGATTTATTTTGTTTTGTAATTTTTAAATTATGATCCCATATTTTAAATATGAATTTTTTATTATTTTTTTGTTACATAATTAGTTTTTTCGTCCGATTTTTCAATTAAAAAATTATATTATTTTTTAATTTTTTTAATTTTAATCAAATAACGGGGGCGGGAAAAATCCAACCCCCAACCGGAGCAGGGATGAGGATAGGTTTTAGAATCCGACGGTTTCATTATTGTCCACTTCCAATCCTTCTCCTTGTACTATCAGCTTTGTAATAAGACTTTGTTTCATTTCATTACTGTGCACAACTCAAGATGATCGAACAACAACTTAACCTGCCAGTCCCAACAAAGACCTCCAAAATCGACAACCTGAGGATCCTCATGGACACTATCATCCACGTTTAAGGCCACTCCATCTTTGAGTTATACAAAATATAATAATTGGTAATAAAAATAAGTAATTTGCTGAAAACAAACTTATTTAATTAATAGAAAGAAATAAAAATTTAACATAAATGAATAGAGTTTTTTTATTATATATTAAAAAAGAACCGAATCACAAAAGTAGGAAAATCAATATTTGCTTTAAAATAAAATTCTTAAAAACTTCCTTTAAAAGCAATTAAAATTGTGTGTGTGTGTGTGTCTATAGATTTTCTGAAGAGTGACCTTCAGAAGTCGCCTTATCAAATTCTTCTTCTAATGAGGATTCTACTAAGAGATGATTAGCATTTTTTGGCATATTGGATGTGTTCAAGTTGTAGCTAAACCTTTAGGAATAGAAGTATTAAACACCTCAATTCTTGTATGCCTAAGAGACTCCCGTCATAATCAGTTCACCGACTCCATTCTAGGCATCATAGAAACCAGTCTTAGTAATGAACCCATCTACTTCAATTGTTATCCTGATAGGACTGTCAGCCTTGAGGATGCCAATATTCTAGGTGTCTTAACCTTAGATGTCCAGCTTTATGGTCTTGACATGAAGGTTGGATCCATCCCAGTTAACATCATCTACCGAGTTCAATACAAGGTAACGAACTCGTGTATGTCTAGAGTACAAGTTTCCTCAATGGTTTATTCATTGGTGGAATTATTTTGGACCAATCCTATATATTCTCCCCTCAGAAGTAGTATCTGGGTTAACCACTTTTACTCGCCTGGATTTTTCAGTGGAGGTATGTCTATGGTAATGTCTCAATCAAAGGACAATTACCAATGCTCAGGAGACAAGCTCTTGTCATATGGTGGTCTCAGTTTGATCACTCCCGAGCTCATCCTGACCAGGTTTCGCTTTGGTTCAAGAGTCATCAAAATTGACCAAAATAGCAGATCCAGAAACCTGCAAATTCCTCAATCAGAGATCAGTGGCCATAGCAGCATTGGCGTCATCTTCCTCAACGGAGAAGTTCACGGAGAAGATGAAGATGATCCTTAATCTTTTGGAGAAGGAGAATGAAGATGACAGTTCCCCATCCAAGAAGCCGGTAGACGAGCCCATTAAAGCCTTCTCTCAATCCTCAGACAACTTCTACCAGAATGAAGACGACTGTTTTGGGATCAATCTGGATGAAGATGAGTGACACCAACATGACGTCAGCATTTCATCATCCTTCCCTACGACATACTACTGTGCAGAACTATTCACAATAGCGGTAGGTTTTTCGATTTTTGTCACCGGAACTGTAGAAACAGGGATTCATGTATCTATTTAAGGGCTGTGCCCTCGAATCTTTAAACAAGCTTTTTATTTTCAGAGAGTTTCCCATAGGTATACCTCTGAGTAATCTGTAATCTTTCCTGTTTTCAAGCGTGTACTCTTTAATCATTTTTGAGAAATAAAGTCTTATTTTCTCATATTTCATGTTTTTGTTTCTGTAACTAAATTATTCTCTTCCCATCCACTCCCTCTCATCTTGACGGCTTGTCGCGCTTGAGAGTTTTACTTTACTTTTATGATATAAGTATCCTTATACTGCATTTATAGTTCGTAGCCATGTGAATTCCGTATTCTATTCATGTTTTACTTGTATGTTTTGTCTATCCTAGTCCCTAGGTGATCTCAACCCTTCCAGAGTTATATTGCTTAGCAGACTCAAAACTAGAATGAAGATGACAGTTCCTCATCCAAGAAGTCGGTTGACGAGCCCATTGAAGCCTTCTCTCAATCCTTAGACTACTTTTGTCAGAATGAAGACGACTTTTTGGGATCAATCTGGATAAAGATGAGTGACACCAGCATGACATCAGCATTTCATCATCCTTCCCTGCAGCAGACTACTGTGTAGAACTATTCACTGTAGCGGTAGGTTTTTCAGTTTTTGTCACCGGAATTGTAGAAATAGGGATTCATGTATCTATTTAAGGGATGCACCCTGCAATTTTTAAACAAGTTTTTTAGTTTCAGAGAGTTTCCCTAGGTATACCTCTTAAGTAATTTGTAATCTTTCCTTTTTCAAGCGTGTAATCTTTAATCATTTTTGAGAAATAAAGTCTTATTTCCTCATATTGCATGTTTTTGTTTTGTAACTGAATTATTCTCTTCCCATCCACTCTCTCATCTCGACGGCTTGTCGCACTGAGTTCCACTTTACTTTTATGATATAAGTATCCTTATACTGCATTTATAGTTCGTAGCCATGTGAATTCTGTATTCTATTTCTGCTTTCCTTGTATGTTTTGTCGGTCTTAGTCCCTTCCCCTAGCCTCGCTCCCACCCCTTATGAGAATGAAGATGACAGTTCCTCATCTAAGAAGCCGGTTGACGATCCCATTGAAGCCTCCTCTCAATCCTCAGACGACTTCTACCAGAATGAAGACGATTGTTTTGGGATCAATCTGGATGAAGATGAGTGACACCAGCATGACGTCAGCATTTCATCATCCTTGCCGGTGACAGACTATTATGCAGAACTATTCACAATAGCGGTAGGTTTTCCGATTTTTGTCACCGGAACTATAGAAACAGGGATTCATGTATCTATTTAAGGGCTACACCCCGCAATCTTTAAACAAGTTTTTATTTTCAGAGAGTTTCCCATAGGTATACCTCTAAGTAATCTGAAATCTTTCATGTTTTCAAGCGTGTACTCTTTAATCATTTTTGAGAAATAAAGTCTTATTTTATCATATTGCATGTTTTTGTTTCTGTAACTGAATTATTCTCTTCCCATCCACTCCTTCTCATCCCGACGGCTTGCCGCGCTTGAGAGTTTCACATTACTTTTATGATATAAGTATTCTTATACTGCATTTATAGTTCGTAGCCATGTGAATTCCATATTCTATTCCTGCTTTCCTTGTATGTTTTGTATGTCCTAGTCCCTTCCCCTAGCCTCGCTTCCACCCCGTATGGTATCAGAGCCTAATGGGGAAGTAGAATATATGGCTAGATCTGGTGTATCTTTTACCTTTCTGAACTATTATTCAGACATGTATTTTTTGCAAATTTCTTTTATGTTTTGTAAATGCTTTAAAACTTTTTATGTCTTAACTAGTTAGCATGTTAAGCGGAGAACGTTCTGATCTGGTGTTGCTGGGGTAGTAAGTCTCGTTGTGTTGAGGGCAGTAAATCCTATAAATTATTGGAACGCCAAGATCTGAACTTTTGTCTGAAATTCATTGGCTTTAGTTAATATATAAAAAAAATAAAAATAAAAAAGTCTGGAATATAGCTCAGTAGGTAAATCTTAACCCAGATCTTTCTTAATGTTCTTATAGAACCAAAGGATGATAATGATATCAGGGGACTAATTTTATGATATTTTCCTTATGTATCTTTTTCGCAATTTCTCTTCTCGTCTTTCTTTCAAAGCTTCCCAACCCTCATATTCCTCCTTCAATCCTTCCCAAGCTGAGAACGCTTTAACCAAATCAAACCGTAATATTTTCAAAGAAGAAGTTTCTTTTGAAGATATTAATCAAGATCTGGTGGACTAGAAGATCCTCAGAATTCTGGAAAATGAACTTTACAAACCTGACTGAAATATTTTCGTAAATCTAATTTCATAATTCAGACTGTTGAGACTAATATACGTCTTAAATCTGATTTTGATGAAATTAAACTTCTTTCAAATAGTTCTTTAAAAATTCACAAACAAAAATACAGTTTTTTGCATATTGGATTTGTTCAAGTTGCAGTTAAACCTTTAGGAATAGAAGGATTAAACACCACAATTCTTTTATGCCTAAGAAACTCCCGTCATAATCAGTTCACTGACTCCATTCTAGGCACCGTAGAAACCAGTCTTAGTTATGGAACCATCTACTTCAATTGTTATCCTGATAGGACTGTCAGCCTTGAGGATACCAATCCTTTAGCCAAAACGATTGTTGAGACAAATACCTCTGACATTGGTTATGATGGTATTCTTAAACAGTTTGTCAATGGCAAAGAACAGATAATTGCATTTACTTCTAAACATTGGAATCCAGCCCAGCAGAATTACTCAACAGTTAAAAAAGAAGTTTTAGCAATTGTTTTGTGCATATCAAAATTTCAATCTAATTTGCTTAATCAAAGGTTGTTAGTTTGTGTTGATTGTAAGTCTGCAAAAGAGATTTTACAAAAAGATGTTAAAAACCTTGCATCAAAACAGATTTTTGCCAGATGACAAGCTATTTTGAGTATCTTTGAAATTGAATTTCTCAAAAGTATCTTAAACTCTCTTCCTTATTATCTTACTTGTGAATATTTACAACAGAGACAACAGCAATAGTCTAATGCTAGATTCAGTCAAATCTTCCTCCTCACGAGGAAGAGGCAGAGGCAAAAGTTCAAAACCCCGACTAGCTGTAGCTGGTTTAATCACCCATACAGGGTCTGGATCTTCATTAAGACAACAGCTTTTACGGTACCTTTTGGACAATATGAATGGAGAGTCATGCCTTTTGGATTAAAAAAATGCTCATTTAGAATTTCACAAGATTATGAATAACATTTTTAATCCTTACTTTTCCTTCATCATCATTGCCTATATTGGCAATGTTCTTGTATTTTCTCAATTTGTCGACCAACATTTATATGTGTATATATATATATATATATATATATATATATATATATGTATATATAGCAATTGCAAATTAACACCTGAATGCTTGCTTTAATATGCTTCAAAACATCGTTAAATAATTATTGTCTATCATATAGTAGTATTTGTTTAGAATCAAGAAGTAATATCCCTTGGTTTAATGAAAAGGTTTGATATGGGATAAAAAAATCACAAAACAAATGTCCATGGTGATAATAAAATATATATTTTGTAAATTAAAATTTATAAAGCAGTGTAAATATACAGTTTCTTGAATAAATATATATATATATATATATTATGATTATTATTCATATACAATATTAATATTTAAATCTGACATATGTAACATGTCTGCTAACATGTTTATATGTAATATTAAAATATAATATATAACACCTATTAATTGTAAATTTAACACTCTTAAAAGGTATGAATTATTACACTAATGTGTCTTTTTCATTGAAAAGGCCTGTAACTGTAACTTGTTAAAAAACTCATTTCATTTGTAATTTTTTCTTTTGGAAAAGATATTATGTTTTAACTGACCTTTTTTAAATAATAGTGATTTTTTACTTTAATCATTCTCAAAGTTTTTAGTTATACTCATAGTACCAAAAGTTAACGGGAGTGATTCAACATTTAAATCTTTTAATTAAAATTTGAAATTTGATCTCCAATTTAGAAATAAAATCGCAATTAGAATTATTGTTTTATTTCAAAATAGATCGCCTCAGTTAGTTATAATATTCTACACATTAAATCCCTCCAGCACGGGGAGATTAGGTTCATTCAAAACTAAAGTAAAGAAAAAGTTGTGACCGACTTTTGACCAGTAGCATTCTTTCTATAATTATATCCCTCCCTTTAACTACTTTGCACTTTATGAAAAGTTTGGAACTTAGAAGAGACTAGAGAACAAAGAAAATTAACGTGTGGATAAATTAATGGATACGCATGATGCATGCTTCCACTTTTATTTTTCTTAAAAAAATTAAAAATAAATATTGATTAAAAGTGTAAAACTAGAAGAAAAAAATTGTTAAAAAAAATACTGTATCTTTTTTTGTTACATGGAGATGAAAAGAAGAAAAAAATAACACTTAACACAGTGTAAATACAAGTGCCTAACTAAACAAAAGGTGATTCATAGCTATTAGGGTTTCTTGAACTACTAAATCCTCATTCGAGTTTGCACCCAAAACATGATTGGGTAATCAACACATTAATTGATTTTCGTTCTTGTGATTAAGCATCACGTGACAAAATTGGCTTAGAGCTTCATGTTTTGATTTTGTGAGGTGATGTTTAATTACAATTAGCTCATTGAAATAGTGATGTTTGGGAGAAACCATTTTCCTAGGCCTTGACCAAATGAATAATAGTCTCCAAATAAACCTCATTCCATCACATGGGCACACTCTGGTAATAAGTTTGAGTAGCACATCATCTTTTTATACTTTTTTCCCCCTATTTATAAGATTTAATTTTAATTTTTTTTATAAGACTTCATTTCAATTATTTGTGCATTAATTATTTTTTATTAAAATATCCTGAATTATATCTTTCTCTCTCATATGGATATCTAAAAAAATGAATATGTTCTCAGTAAAATTAAAGATAAATTTAAAAAAATACTATAATTATAAAATTTAATACTAATAACTAAATTAACTATATTTTTAATAAGCATAAATTAGTCAAATGAACATGAATAGAGGGAATAATCTCTTCGACATTATCATTAGTAATAAGTAAGATTTTCTTTTTAGAAAAAGTTCATATCTTATATTAGTGATAAGTTATCTTATGATAATCATTATCATGATACCAGGATTCTTATAAAGATAACCATTGTTGGTGCCTTAGGGTAATTTGTTGGGACAAGCTTCATACACCATTCAAATTTCTTCTACATCATTAGTGTAATAGTGCATTTTCCAATTTACCATTTTGTATTTAATTTAAAAACTTCTCACTTTCTCTTTTCCTCTGTTAGTTCATCTGCGTCGTGTCATGCTTGGTGAATCGTTTCATTCATCCTTTCCTTCTCCGACATACCGTCATGGTCTGTGGTGGCATTGGTTGATGGCGTTTTCTGTGTTTGGTGGCGGCAGCACTGGTGAGGTAAGCTCTGTAACTTTTGTTCCATGAGAGGGAGAAGGCGAGCCATTACGGATTCGATAATCCGTAATCCTTATACAGATTGGACAATCCGTATCAGGTTTATGGATTTCCTTATCCGTAAACCTGATACGGATTGGTCAATCCGTACCAGGTTTACGGATCAGGTAATCCATATATCCCATACGAATTGCCCAATCCGTATAAGGATTACAGATCATGTAATCCGTAATCCTCATACTGATTGGATAATCCGTATGAGATATTATTTTTAAAAAAATGTTATTTAAATAATTAGGAACATGATTTTCAATTGTTATCCATATATGGATGATGATATGCTATGCTATTGATTGTGTGCACTTCTTTACATGTGATTTTCAACAACAAAGAACTCTCAAATATAGATATTTAAAACTTGTTAAACCCATTATATGTTGATTTTGTTAGAATTGGACTTGATTGGTGAGTATGCTTGTGAATCAATCTTGTTCAACCGGTTATAGGATGCTTTTGTTAGAATTGGACTTGATTGGTGAGTATGCTTGTCAATCAAACGTGTTCAAACCGTTATAGGATGCTTATGGGATAATGATACTCATAAGATGACAATGTATGTGAATCAAACTAGTTAAACCCGTTATATATTGGTTTTGTTAGAATTGGACTTGATTGGTGAGTATGCTTGTCAATCAAACGTGTTCAACTCGTTATAGGATGCTTTTGTTAGAATTGGACTTGATTGGTGAATATGCTTGTCAATCAAACTTGTTCTAAATTGTTGAAACGGTTGAGTGATGTTGTTATGGTTTGGTCTGAAGTAATAGTCTAACATGGATACAAATGTTGTACAGATTATGGCTAGGACTAGAGGAGGAATGCATCGCCCTGTTGGAAGGGTTGTCGACCGAGGAAGGGTACAAATGTGAGAGGTAATGAAGAAGAAGCCCCTGAGCGGCGTAGGCCGACAACATCTTGAGACTAATATACCTATGACGGAGGGTGTAGGAATTGAGTCTTTTCCAGGAAGGCCAGAAGACTATTTGGTGTTGACTTATTACGCCGATATTGTGGATCTTAGAGTCTGGGCAGGAGAGGTATTCATATCATGAATTACATCTAGTTTAGGATAATATGTTTGCTTCTCAGTCATTGTAAACCATGTATTTATGTATTTATTGCAGGAACGTGCAGAGCTAAAGTTGGCTTCCCATGGATGTAAGGTTATTAAATTTGGGAAGCCTGCTACTGAGATTGAAGGGTTAGTGGCTGCTACTGGCCTAAGTCCGTTGATACGTTGCTCAGTGGACACTGGAGATCGGGGATTGTTGTCAGCATTTGTAGAGAGATGGCACGCTGAAACATCCAATTTTCATCTGCCTGTGGGGGAATTCACACTGATATTGGATAATGTCGCATCCCTTTTTCATATCCCTGTGATGGGAGCGTTCCACTCATATGATCAGATTGACGTCGGCGAGGCTATTACATTGTTGGTGGAGCTGTTAAATGTCATTGTCGATGAAGCTGAAGTTGAAACAACACAATGTCACGGGACATATGTTCGATTGTCATGGCTGCGAGAGTTGTATTTTGGGAAGTGTGAGTCTAGGCAATGGACATTAGCAGCTAAGGCATATTTGTTGCATCTTGTTGGCTGCACTTTGTTTGCTAACAAGAGTGCGACACATATAGGTGTTCAATTCTTAGAAGCTTTTCGCGACATGGATCAATCTGCGGGATTTGCTTGGGGTGCGGCTACTCTTGTGCATATATATGAAAAATTGAATTACGCATCTAAACACCACGGAAAACATCTAGCTGGATACATTACTTTATTACAGGTAATCTTGTGTGTCTGTGTTTGTGGGTCTGATATGTTTTGAATTATTGCTGACTTTAATCGTTTCAATTTGTAGTGGTAGATATATGAGCATTTTCCACTGTAGGCAATGTGGTTGCAGACGGTCACTATGAAGAGACGCAACCGCGTGCTTGCCGCTGGAAGAGTGCGAAGGCCTTACTAGTGGCTACTTATGGTGCTCGTATAGATAGATTGAGAGCTGATGATATATGTTGGACACCTTATAGGGAGCATCATGCCCACATGGATTTTGAATTGATTAGTTTATTTTCTGATTTCATTAGATGGGATCCTAACATTGTCAGGTATATGCCAGATAGGGTAGTTAGGCAGTTTGGTTATGTTCAACAAATTCCAGACATGTCTATGTCGAAAGTCCCCTCCGCTGAAGATGTTAATGACCGATGTGTCCACTTCTCGGAATACCTTGTACCAACCGGTGACTTGGTACATTATCCAAGTCACTATGTTGCTGGATATATGGAGTGGTTCTATTGTATTTCACATCCATTCATGACTCCGACACAGTATGCACAGTCCCGTACACATGTTCCGGCTGACCCCATTACTTATCCAGTTCCTCCCCCTACACCAGATGTTCGTCCCCCTGCACCAGATGTTCCTCCCCATGCATTAGATGTTACTCTGGAAGACCAATCGCCAGCACATACAGTGGTACAAAAAATTATTATTTCATTATTTATGCATTATCAGACTTCGTACATTGGGTAATGTTTCTTTTTTGTTTAATTGTAATTTCAATCTGTTTGCCAACGACTGGCTGAGGGCTTGCAAGCCTTCATCGATGATGGGATCGTTACAGAGGGAACCGAAGCATACTCTAGGACGCAACAACTATTGCTTCTAGCTTGTGGTGTCAGGGACCACGACATTGTCTATACTCGAAGAAGACGACCAAGAGATGCACAGTGAAGGCGACTTTGAGTAGCCCATCACTCATTTATGTAGTGAAAACCGCATTATCGTTTTATATTTTTTCACGTTGGACAAACTTGCTTATTTATAATTATATATTGATAAAGTTATGCAATTAAATAGTTTATGCATTGTTCATATATTTCTACACATCTCGTAAGTCAACATGTTGAGTGCGCAACTTCTTATATTTAGTATACATTTGCATTCTACCAATGTAATGATTGGGCCAATGTTGTGCTTCGTTGATATAGTGAGTAGCCCACAAGAATGCGGTCAATGGCAAAGGACAATTGTCTGTTAAAAAACCTATTTCATACAATAAAATCACACAAATCATGAGTTTGATAGATTTATCTACTTTTATAAAATAAAACAATTAATGTCATACCTGAACAAAGTGGTTACCAAAAACATGACCAATGCACAGAATGCGATGAACTTGGGGATCTCTAGGAGGTTGGCTTCTTAGAGGGAAGATCGTCATACTTTGCTGAAGTGAAAGAGAGACTACAATGACGTTATATCTTGATGCAATTACATGACTCATATCCGTAATATCCATCCACTTATTCATAGTAACCTATAAATAAACAGTTAATGAAATACATTTGATGCATATTGGTTTGTTAGTAAACCCATATGGTGATTAAACCCAACGATGTTTTACCTTCGACAATCCACCAACCAGTAGGGACCGCTTTAAGGTTTCAAATCTATGTATCCCACCGAATAAGGCTATATATTCATCATTCCATTCTGTAAGTTCTTTGAGCAAATGATTGCATACCAAAGACCAAGATTCTTCACCATAACCTAATAAGGCAACAATTACACGATATCCATAGTTACCATCAGCTTTGACATCGGTGATATTCAAGATAAACTTCTACATAAATGGATGAAATTGATCTAGCATTGGAACCATCCAGTGTTGCATCAGAACATCAAAGGAGGAAATGGACTATTTTGGAGTGGAACAACTATTTTGAACCAAATGTAACTTGTCTACATACTTAAAGTAAGACGGGTCCCTTCTCGTTGACCTTTTTGTTTTGTCATCTTCTTTGAAGTACCTTTAGTTTTTACCTTATCAGGGGGAAGGCACATGGAATTTGAATCAGGGTACGCAGTTTCTCTAAGCTTACTCTTTAGTGTCATTTTCCCACACAAATCAAGCTTGTCAAAATGGTTGGATATGACTTCCATCTCTTTAGTTATGGTCACTTCGGATTCATGCATACCTTCATCTGAAAAGTTTAATCTCCGCAAAAAAAGATGAACAATGTTAATTGGAATGCTCCCAACCACATACTTAGCTAGCTCACACGCACAAGGCAAACCATGTGTTGTTCTCATAACACATCTACAACGAGAAGGGTTTTTTCTTGCATAATGAACTCGTTCATACTCAACAGCAATTTGGTTTAGCGCGTGCCTGGACATCATGCCAACAAGTCTATTGTATAAATTTACTTTAAAAACATGTCCTACCACATGTGTGCTTCTCTCCAAAGATGCCTTGATGTCAGTATGTTGCAAGTGATCCTATTGTTCATGGCATCAAACCGTGCATAAGTGTCCAATACTATTCTGCATTAGCCGCTTTAAGATCCAATGGTCAGACTCCACCCTGCAGTGTATGATATCATCAATTAATTTGAAAGACAATAAACTTATGGAAATGTCAATTTAAGCAATGTCAATTAACAAACTTACCTGTTTGTTGTTGTATTTCCAATATGCATGTCTTTGTTTGTCAATGCTGTGACAAATTTTTCTTTTAGGGATTCAACCAAGTGTACTTCACGTAATCAGCAAACGCAGGCCACGGTGCACATCCAACACCAAACTTCATAAGACAATCATCATATTGCTTCTCAGTAGCACAATTAACAAGACTTCCCCATGCTTACATCACATAATCCCATGCATGATGCTGCCTAACATAAGTTTTACATTTTGCCTTCACATTCTTGTCAATGTAAAACCGACACAATAAATTGGTTGATTCTGGAAAAACAGTTTTCACAGCACTCATCAATGCTGAATCTCTATCGATAACAATCACCTTTGGAAAAAATTCACTTTTCAAAAAAATACCTACAAATCGTTCAAGGGCCCAGGCAACATTATTTAAGTGTTCAGCCTCTAAATAGGCAAATGCAGCTGAAAATGTCATCCCAGTAGGTGTGACACCAACAATGTCAAGTAAAGGAAGTTTGTACCTGTTTGTTTTGTAGGTAATGTCTATCAAGAACACCATATGATATGCATTGCTCAGTTGTACTGCATTTGGATGTGCCCAAAACAAGTCACGTACAACATTTTCATCCTTCAATCGATGTCAATGAATATACATGTCGCGTTCAAGAAGTTTCATTAGCTATTGAATTTCAGTATTATTACCTCTTGTATGCATCCAGTATGCATATCTTGCATTGTATACTTGCTTCAAACTTGTAACATTATCGACATTGTGATCCTTCAAAGTTAGAAGAATATTTTATGGTTTCATCGTCAACCTTGTCATATCAGCAACAATGATGTTCTCCTCAGTTATTCGACCAGCATATGGGTGTCCACAAAATAACTTAGCCAAAACATGATTATGATTGCCACATATTAGCTTTACCATCAACCCTTGACCTCCTTAGATTGGTTTGCCCCGCAGCTTAAAAGGACACTCGCATTTTCTAGTGCTGGTGGTTGAAGGTGTCAAACCTTTTTTCCATGGTCTATACTTTCCACTCCTTTCACAACCATTTAACACAAATGACGTCCTTCCTATTTTTCCAGTTTTTATGTCACTCCTCATTATAACCGTTACAAAACCATTCTCAAATGCAACCGTACGAGCCCATTTCAATACCGCATCACGGGATTCAAACACCTACACAAATGGATAATTCATATTTAATGTTCTAAATTCAATCATTTAACAACTTTAACTACATTTAAATTCACATAATTACCTCATTCGTTTGGAACGCTATAGAACAATCAATTAATCAATCATTATTTTCAAACGCATTAGGGTCTGCTCCAATGTCTTCATTCATATTAATCTCTTCAGACATTATACTATCATACATCCACTCATTGTTGTCCATCCTAACAAACAAAAATTTAATTTAACATAGACAGAACCATGTGGAAGGCTATAATAATAACATTTAGTAACATTAAGTTTATAACATAAAAAATTATATTAATTAAAGTATGCTATAAAAACTATGAAGAATGCTATAAAAACACTTTGTGGTCCTTCATACGGTGGCCAATTAATTTTATAGAACGCATGCCTGATACACCATGTGGAAAGGTAAAATGACATTGACAACACTATGACGAATGCTACAAAAACCCTTTGTGGTCCTTCATAGGGTGACCAATAAATTTGACATAACCCATGCTTGCTACACCATGTGGAAGGGTAAAATCTCAGTCGAAATTGACAACACTATGCACCATATCGATAAAAGAGAAATTTGAATAATTAACATTGGATTCCAAACAAGCCTCTATCAGAAAGACAACCACACACTCTTACACAACATACCTCTGCAAGCGAAATTCAATCTCACTACTATGGCATTCTTAGTAGAAACAAGCAATCAGATCATTGCTAACTCCAAATTAGCATTCATTTTTCCAAATGGATCAATCAAACACAACCAAACTGGTGTTTCTTTTCAATGTCCTACTCCAATACCAATGCGAGTTCCTAATGAGTGTTCTTTTCAGTCACTCAAGAGTAGAATGCACAACACCCTTCTGTTAACCAATGTTCAATTTGTGCATGAAATCTACTACCGACAGTCATCCCTAGATGTAGGTCAACAATATTTTTTTCATTCTCTGCAATTGACAAATGATGATGATGTTTGCACAATGTTAATGTGCAGTGAGCAATACCCTTGTGTTGGTCCTATAGAATTATTATGTACCATCAACAGAACACCCGATGGTATACTCAACCTACTTCGATCCATCATCTTCCCTACACATGATGCAATGCTATATTACAACGGCAAGTGGAACATACCACGACAAGCCAATTTTATGGGCTATTCCTTCACTGGAACAAATCCAATAAGATTTGAAATTCAGGAAGCATGCAACATTCAAACACTTAAGGATGTCATCAAGCAAGTTGTGCATGTAGGGTTTTTTCTTATGGAATTCACAACTCCAAGTAGTAAGAAAATTATTTTTTCGAAAGTCATTCCATGCAAAATATTCAGACTACACAATCGAATATCACATAATAGAGTTGATAAGCGATGAAGACGTGTTAAAGATGTTAGAAGAATCCAACTACTAGAAACGTTTTTGTCCAATAGAATTTTAGCTATTTTTAACAAATCAGTTACCCAACAACCCCTAATAATCGATCAACATGTGTCAATAATCGATGCAGATGTTGGGCATGATGCTCACTAGAATGATTCAAATGGAAGAAGAAAACATGTCCGCTGCACAACATCTTTCAAACTATGATTAGTCTGATTATTTTCGTATTTCAAATGTTATTGTTAGAACATTCCGTTATTTTCATTTTAATAAGTAGTGTTTTTTCATGTTTGTCTCTATGTCTCCCATCTCAATTACCGTTATTCACGATGTTTTTAATTATTATTATGTGCAACTACATGTGTTTAAATACTACTTATAATTAATTTGTCCATATTTATATTCTTTAATTTTATTTATTATTATCTTTAATTTTTAGATTTACTCAATCAAATAATTTATAAAAAAAAAATTCATTTTAATTAAATACATATTTAAACTAATTTTTTTAATTTTTTAAAGGCAAATTTGTGATTTTTAATCCCCACGGATTAGGCAATTCGTACCATCCATACGGATTCGGTAATCCATACGACACAAAAAAATGATGCCACTAACCTCTGGAACTACCACGACTCAGAAGACCACCACGACGCCACCACTCCGACGAAATCAAAACAATGGCACCAACTACCACCAATGCACAGTCAATGCCAACAACTCAACTCCACCAAAATGAGGCAAAAAACAAACAACCGTAAACTGACCTCCAGCAGCCAACTAAAATGGTGTAGAAGAAATTTGAATGGTATATGAAGCTGATCCCTAAGTTGTTGGATCTGTTTAATGAGCTGGCCTAATAGGCCATTACAAATATGGGCCGATTGAGATTCAAAAATCCCTGGGTTTCGCTTCCTACACCAGCGCTTTTTCTAATACACCCAGCATGCACAGTGTAATACCAATTTTGCCCTTCTCATAATCCAAAAGGCAATGGGTGTATGAATCCGTAAAGGTTCATACGGATTCATAATCCGTAAGAACCTTACGGATTTGTAATCCGTAAGAACCTTACGGATTCGTAATCCGTACGAGTTAAAAAAATTTAAAATGATTTTTGAAATAATGGTCCAGGTGAGTGTCGAACCTATAAGCTTCGATTACAAGCACGATGCTCTAACCAACTGAGCTACTAGACCATTCATGTCAAAAACTAATTAAAATTGTTATATATAACATTACAAATTTTAATGTATATTTAATACACATAAATTTACATAATTAATTTTTATCTAATAATATTTTTTTACATATATAAAATTAAAATTTCTAATGTATATGAACCTATGATTTTATAAAATTAAAATTTTTGATATATATGAGCATAATATTTTTTTTAATTCAAATCTATAATTTTTAAAATATATTTTGTTTTTTGTTTATAAAATATTTTTAAAAATATATGTTCTGTTTTTTGTTTTTTGTTTTTGTTGAGAAGGGCCATAGAGCCCAAAGATTAGATTAAACAAAATGCAACCTAGTTAACTAACGTTTTATTTTTAATTTAACGTATGATTAACTCTTTTTTTTTCAATAGGTGAGTTAACTTATTTAATTGATATAGGTTTTTTCGAAATTCAATATGTGTGTGTGTATAATTTCAGATATATTTCAAAAGTTTATTTTATAGTGAGAACTTTTAAATTTTATAAAAAAAAATATCTAAGTAAATTAATAAGTTTAAACTTATATATAAGTTAATGAAGTCAAGATTTTAAATATATAATATTAAAAATTACACTAAAAATTTACTTAAGAAAATTGACTTGTAATGTTAGTTTTTTTAATTATTTATAAGTTGATATTAGTAATTGATTGGACTTGCGAAGCAATTTTGATTTATTTTATTTTGTAAAAAAGCATAATCGAATGTAAGTCTTTTCTGGAAGGCTAATCGAATTTAAGTCTAACGTGAATTAATTCTTAAAAATCCAACAAATAATCTATCCCTGTTATAGTAAGCCGCAAGGTTATTATCTTGCTCTGATATATAGGTTTTTCAGTTTTTTATTTTCCATTTTTCCGATATATGAAACATGAAGCTTTCCAACAAATAATCTATCCCTTTTATAGTAAGCCGCGGAAGTTTTTTTAAAATATATTTTTAAAAATATATTTTAAAATTATAGATTTGAATTAAAAAATATTATGCTCATATATATCAAAAATTTTAATTTTATAAAATCATAGGTTCATATATATTAGAAATTTTAATTTTATATATGTAAGAAAAATATTATTGGATAAAAATTAATTATGTAAATTTATGTGTATTAAATATACATTAAAATTTGTAATGTTATATATAGCAATTTTAATTAGTTTTTGACATGAATGGTCTAGTAGTTCAGTTGGTTAGAACATCGTGCTTGTAACTGAAGGTTATGGGTTCGACACCCACCTGGACCATTATTTCAAAAATCATTTTAAAAAATTTTAACTCGTACGGATTGCGAATCCGTAAGAACTTTACGGATTTGCTCTTACGGATTATGAATCCGTAAGAATCTTATTCTTATGGATTACGAATCCATGAGGTTCTTACAAATTCGTTTCGTCTTACGGATTACGAATTCATAAGGTTCTTACGGATTACGAATCCGTATGAACCTTTACGGATTCATACACCCATTGCCTTTCGGATTATGAGAAGGGCAAAATCGGTATTATACTGTGCATGCTGAGTGTATTAGAAAAAGTGCTGATGTAGGAAGCGAAATCCAAAATCCCTTGTTACTTTTTTCTCTCTCGCTATTTACACCTTTTATTTACTAAGTACACCTTGTATTCCCTTTCTAAGTTTTCGCCTCTCAATTAAGTACACCCCTTTTCTTTCCAAAAATATATTTCTAGAATTACATATATCTATTCCAAAAATTTATCAAGATATACTTCTGAAATACATATATATTTTTCAATGAAATATTACTTAAGAATTAAGATGGTTGACGAGAAATAAAAAAAAAATGATAAACGTTTATCTTATACTCATATTTGTTAGTCTTATTTTCATCTTTTCACTAGTATTCTTTAAATCTTATGTAATTTTTTTCATCTTATCTTTATTATTATTTAAATCCTAATTTTAAATTATCTTCACCATATAATCATTATATAATACTACATTTTCATCATTATTATACAGTATTTTGTAATTTTCTTCATGTGACACTGCATTTCAAGGTACATTCATCGCTAACTTTATATATTATACACCTTAATTACAAAGCAAAACTTTTAATAATTTTTCCTTTAAGTGTGTTCATTCATTTTCTAATCCAAGTCTACATCAACAATTCAGTGCCACATGAAGTTAGTGATGAACATATCTTGAACGTATTGCCACAAGAAGAAAAATGTAAAATATTGTATAATAATGATGAAAACAAAGTATTATATAATGAATATATAGTGAAGATAATTTTAAATTAGGGTTTATAGAATAATAAATATAAAATGAAAATAAGATTTTACATAGGATTTAAAGAATACTAATGATAGGATGAAAATAAGACTAAAAAACATGGGTATAAGATAAATATTTATCATCCTTTTTATTTTATTTTTTGTCAATCATCTTAAGAATTAAGTGATATTTTATTGAAAAATATATATTTATTTCGACAATATATCTCTGGAAATGTGAATCATAATCTCAAAGATATATTTTCAGAATAAGTATATGTAATTCTGAAAATACATTTCTAGAAAGCAAAAGAAGTATACTTCCTTAAGAAAAAAGAGGAATTGAGAGGAGATTGGGGGTGTACTTAGAAAAACAGAGGTATAAATAGAAAGAACCTTTTTTTCGGCAGAGTGTTATTTGTCCATCATATTTTATAATTTATATGTATCTTTTTCATTTCATCTGAATTTATCTCTATCAAAAAATATGATTTGAGAATTTCAAGTGAAAATGATGTTATTTCTATACGTACATTATTGAGTCCATTAATGGTGCAATATATGAATAATATGATGTTAATTATTAATATATTTTATTCGCAAGAATTAAAAATATATACAATTTATCATAATTTACGCATTCTACCCAAGAATTAAAGTTTGAATTCCTTAATAATTTTCACCTTTTAGTCTAACAATATATACTTATCACTATGACTACGACAACCAAAAAAAACCCTGTGATTTTGTTTTCAACTGGTATATTTGTTTTATAAAAATAAACAATTACCTATTAAACTTGTATATTTACCCTGTATTGTAGCCCAAAAAAACTCCTATTCAAATTTTGCTTCATCATTATCAACTTCAGTGTCTTCTCCTGTTAGATGAGAATAATTGTCGATAAGAAATTAATGAAAGATAAATGAGATATAATTTTTAAAAGTTTAATTATACTTTTATTCTTTTTAGTTTGAATTATACGTGATTTTAGTTGTTAAGTATAAATAATTTTTTTATAGACAAATATAAATAATTATTTATTTGAATTACACTCATGTTATTAAAATAAGTCTTTGACATGTAAACAGACTAAGTTTAAATAATGTATTGTTAACTTTGACCAAATAAAATTTAGTTTGACTTGGTATATTTTCAACCTTAAATATGACTATTTTATAGTGTACCAAAACACTTTTTAATGTATTTTTTTATTGACTATGCTAAGAATACAAAGTAATAATAATCTTTGTGGAAAATCATAAATTCACATAAGATAAATATTTTTTTCTCAATATGATTTTATTCCATAAGGAATGAATTAATGAGCAAAAGAAAATAAGGTATATGGAGAGAGAGAGAGAGAGAGAGAGAGAGAGAGAGAGAGAGAGAGAGAATGGAGAGATGCAGAGTGTTCATAACCAACTAAAAAATGTAGCATGAAGCAGGCAGCAGAAGGGGCAGTGGGAATACATTAATGGCATGAATCCGTGTGCACGCAATTGCTCACCAACATACTGAATCACTGACACTGTCTCATCTTGTGGTCCTCAACATCTCTATCCCCTCCTTCCTTCCTTTTTGTCTCCTGCCTTCCTCTCCTTCACCCCGTACTACTCCACCACCTCCTCAACTTTTCTTTTGTCGATTTTCCCCACCAAAAGCACAAGTGACAAAATCGTAATCCCCTGACCCTAACCCTAACCCTAACGTACGCCAATAAATATTCAAGGGAACGACTCTCATACCGGAGAGTAGCTAGCGCTCTTTTATTAATTGTAGCAGCAGAGAGCACATGCAATACTATAGTTGTGGAAAAAAAAGAAAAGAATGGAGGATGCATGCATTGTTGACCCGTGAAAGTGACTACACGGTTGTTGAGAGAGGACGAGGAGGAAAGCTTAAGGTTTTGTCACTTCGAAATGAGAGTGAGTAAAACGGCAAAAGTTACAAGAAGGATGGTAATTAGCGGTATGTCAATCAAAACGACAGTGCCGCAGGTGATGGAGAAGAACTCGGACGAAATACTACTGTTGTCTGACCTAGAAAGCTAGCACCTCTTATTATTCAATGACTACAATGCCCCTCACAACTGTCCATTGCGTAATGCTGAAAAGGAAAATGGGATCATTGCGTTGAGCCAGTGGAACTCGCACGCTGCACGCACGTGCCCCTGCCACACACCAATCTTCATCAATGCAATGCACCCTCAATCACCCAATAACTGCACCTTTCTCTTTTAAATACTTTACCAAAGTGTAATTTATTTATAAATGCTTTTTTTTGTGATATTTATAAATGCTTTTCATAAATCGATTGCATTCATTTTTATTTTATTTTATTAACAACAGTCGTAATTGCATTCGTTTTTTATACATTACTCAGATTATTTTTTTGTTTAAAAATAAAACTAAACCGCACCAGAAACACCTATAATTAGCCTTGTTTGTATCAAAATCAATTTACTTCACAAGTTTAATTTATGTATATTTTTAGTGTAACATAGTATTCATTAATATTCATTAAGTTGAAATATCCAAAGAAAATAAATAAAAAATAAAAAATTGGGTTTCATGTTATATGATCTCAAATCACATTAAATGTCAGTTAATATGATTTTCGTAAATATTCATAGTTTGGTTTCATATCGAGAAATTGATTTTAATTTTAAAATTGATTGAGTTAAAATAAGTTTAGGTAGATTTTACGTTAAATAAAAATTATATTATTTTTTTATTAATAACTTGTTTTCAAAATAAAAAAAACATTCGAACATAAATTATATTCCTTCACAGTTAATTTTAATTAAAATAAATTTCATTTAAAATCAATTTTACAAACACTCACAATCAAATTATCTTTTTCTAGAAATAATTACGTGTCATTTAATAACTAAATGAATTTGTATTCTTTTTTAAATGAAAGGAACATAAAATAAACCAACGTCCTCTTTGATATATGTTATTAAAAATAAAAATAAATAATAACATATTCTTTGAGTAGATTTTTCTTTTTGCCGAATATATGCTTGAGTAGATTCTTTTAAAAGTCCTACTAATTCTTTTTTATTTCTAAAATATATTTTAATAAAATTAAATTTATTAAAAATAGATAACTTATATATTAAAAAATATTTATTTATCAAGAATTTTAACTATAATATATTAAAATATGTATTTATTACAAATTTTAATGAATAAGAATTAATATTTATTTATGCAATATACATACTAAAATAGTAGTTCCAAAAAATTAAAAAAAAAAACTCAACATAATCAAGCAACTTTTTTAGGTTAAAGATTAGAAGTTAATTAAAGTATTTTTATTGTTTTCTTATTAAATTATTAATTAAGTATTAACTAAATTTAGAATCTATTATACATAATTACATGAACTTGATTTTGATTATTAGGCATGGCAACAGGATCCGAACCCGTGGGTATCCGTCCGAATCCGCCCCAATTTTAATAGGGAAAAACCGAATTTTTCGGGTTCGGATTCGGGTTTTCTCTAATAGCCAAAATCGGGAGCGGGGGCGGGTATGGGGTTACTGATACCCGCCCCGTCCCCGCCCCCGCTCCCGCTCCCCGCCCCGTAATAAATAATATTAAAAAATAAAAAAATAAAAAAATATATTATTTTCTAATTTTTTTAATGAATTGATTGATTTTGTTTTATAATTTTAAAATTATAATCCCATATTTTAAATGTGAGTTTGTTATTATTATTATTTTTACATAATTAACTTTTTTATCCGATTTTTCAATTAAAAAAATTATATTATTTTTTTTATTTTTTAAATTTTAGTGAAATGACGGGGGTGGGGCGGGGTGGAAAAACCCGACTTCCAGGGATGGGGATGGGGATGAATTTTAAAATCCGATGGAGAATGGGGGCGGGGACGGGGAACGGGTTTGGGGACGGGGAGCGGGGACGAGGAATGTAATACCCGCCCCCGCCCGGTTACCATGTCTATTGATTATAATATTTACTATTAATTTTGTAATTACAATATCTTTTTTTTAAGAGCCGAAATTTTGATATCTGTACACATACTTTTGTGATGCAATTAAAGATACGTTTCAAGGATAAGCTTTTATTTCCATTCAGTGTTAGACATTTACATTTTCCATTATTTTCAATTTATTTCAATTACTCAGCAATACTATCTACTATTGCCATATATATACTACTTGAAGTTGCCCATTAAAAAATCTAACACGTGGTAATCGAAAAGAAGAATCGGCCTTTCCTCCCTCTTTAAAATGATTAACATATAATCCAGGTGTGAATAGATCGTAGCATGTGTTTTGTTTTTTGCTGAAATATCGTAGTATATATATATATATATATATATTCTCTAATTTTCTATGTGAAATAAAATAAAACAAAATTTTAAATATAGTACGTGTGAATATGTTGATTAGAATTAATTTAATTTTATTTTGCAAAAAGGTTAATAGAAATAAATGATTGTTTTTAAAATAATTTGAATGAAATATTCTCCTATAATCAGTCGTGATATACTTCAAATTCTATGACACTCAGCCAATATCTTAAAATTCAAGTATTAATCATTTTATTTCTAAAAACAGTGACGGTAAATGATACTGGAGGATCCAAATTCCAAAATGGGTTTACGAAAGACGTAACGAAAAGTCAAAAAGTATACGAACAAAGTAATCAAAACATGAAATTTGAAAAGGAGAAAAATATATTAATTTGGAAATAATTGATCAATTTTAATTTAATAAAAGGTGAAGTGCGTAGCATTGTTAGCGAGTAAGTCGGGGTCGTGGGTGCAGCAAAACAAAATCTGTGAAAATTGGCACAGCCAACATCATCAAGAACAACAACCAACTCATCATATCTCCTCTAACCACGGAACTTTCTGAATCATCTCTCTCTCTAAAGCGGTGTGTTTTGTTTTTGTCCACATTTTACTGAAGAATTGTGAAGAGTGGAAGGTAGTAAATTATTAGTTACAGAAAGTAATAATGTCGTCGTCGAATTCGCCGTGTGCGGCGTGCAAGATTCAGCGTCGGAAGTGCACGCAGGAGTGTGTTTTCGCGCCGTATTTTCCGCCAGACAACCCGCAGCGGTTCGCATACGTGCACAAGGTGTTCGGGGCGAGCAACGTGGCCAAGCTTCTCAACGAGCTTAACGCGGCGCAGCGCGAGGACGCGATTAAGTCCTTAGCATACGAAGCAGAAGCGCGTTTGCGGGACCCGGTGTATGGCTGCGTGGGCCTCATCTCCATCCTCCAACACAGACTCAAACAGCTGCAGATCGAACTCCATCAGGCCAAGAAGGAACTCGCTTCTTACATTGGACCCCAGGCCATGCTTCCTCCTCCACCGCCTCCCCCTCCGCAGCCGCAGCCACCGCGCACTTTCTCTCTTTTCCCTTTCAAAACCGCGCCCACTCATCAGCAGGATCTTTTCGGCTTCCACGACGATGGTGGCACTTCGGCTTCCCACGGTGGATTGAACCACCACCTTGCCTTATTCTCGCCTTCCCCCGCAGTTGATCACGCGTTTTCTCACCCGCCGATGCACTCTCTTGTTCTTCCGCATCACTCACACCTTATGCGTTCCCCTATGCAACCCAGGCACCAAACTGATCCGGGTAAGAACATCGCTCTCTCCCTAATATAATTAACAATTTTTTTGTTAAGTTATTTCATTTATCCTTGTTGCATTAATGGTCAATTCTTGGTTTTTAATACTGGTCTTTGGAACTTTAAGGATTTTTTCAACGGTCTATTGTGTTGTAACTAGTTAACATTAATTTTTGTTGCGTTGTTTATTTGTATATGTTGTAATGAGGGAAATAGGTTGTGTGAATAGAGAATATATTTGGAAAGTAAAATTATGGCTTGACCAAGATTAGACTAGAATTCAAATGGGAATTAGTCCAAGTTGTTTCATTAGGATTAAAATACAATCTTGGTTTGTGTGCTCAGAGTGCTTTTCCTCATTCAATTTTCCTTTTTTTGGAGTTGTTGTGATAGTTTTGCTGCACCTAATCAAGGAAGGGTTGGTTGGTATCTCTTCTCTTTCACACGGAGAGAGAAAGAGAGAGTAGACATGTAAAAACAGTTTCTTTTTGCTGTGTTAGACGACCGGACATGAATGAGTGTGGATTTTTATATGTTTTTAGGCTCAAATGGTTTGTGTTAAAATATCCAAATGTTCAGCAATGTTATTTTAAATAATCAACCCTCTCTAAAATCTTTTTGTTATATCTTCTGCAGCTTAGTTCTTCTCAATTGGAGGCCAAATGGGTGTAAAGGACGGAGAGACAACTGGAAGAAAGAGGATGAAAGGTGGGGGAGAGAGACAAGGGAAGGGGTATATGGGAATGACCAATCCTGCATTGTTTTTTGGGTTTGAACTTTTTGATGATTTTCTAGGTTGAAGCATTTTAGAAAGTAGGATCTGTATTGATGTTAGAGATCGAACGGTTTTTCTAGTAGAGAGAGCAACGGGACTTCTTTCGTCCATTTTAAAAGAGGAGTAACATACAAGAACTTTTTTTCCACTCTAAATAATTTATTAGTAATATTTATTATTTTTTTTAATAGTTTTCCTATTATTTCACATCTACTAGGATTAGGAGTACCTCCAAAGAAAAAATTACATGATGGTGCAATATCTAAGTCTCTATTTAAAATTGTCTGCATTGGTTGGATACAATTGCACGATTTTTTACATACTAATACAAGAAAAAATACAAGAAAGATCACTACGAGAAAAATGTAATTTAGTGACCGAAATTAGACACCCAAATAATTCGAAATTAGACACTGAATAGTTTATATGATAAGTGAGATCGAAATTGCGATCGATGTTTTCGAGATTACTTAGTTGTGTCAGCGACTGTAACGACCCGCCTCGTCGCTACGATATCACTAACACTTAATCGTGCAAATTTCAATTTTTAATAAAACTTCATTAATTTGATTTTGAAAATGATGGTGAATTTTTCGCGATAATACAATTATCATACACATTATAATTACATATTTAAACACATTATATATATATATATATATATATATTAAATCAGTACATGTCATCCACATATCAAAACTTCTTTTAGCTTTATGTGTATATACACCTAAAATTACATATCAACAAAAAGCCAAAGACTAACTAAGAGAGAGTTGATTAATAAAACACAACTCTTTCTCCAAAAAGAAATTCAACGTCATCACATCAGCTTGGCGGCTCCAACCAAAAAGAAAATCTTCCTCCAAAGTCACCTACTGCTGCTCATCTGCTCCCACAAACGAAAGTTTGCGATCATCACAGGTACCAACCACACGGTACAACAAATGCAAGGGTGAGTTTATTATATAAAAAAAAATAACAAATATCAGATAGCAGCAATTAGGAAGGAAACAACATTACCCACTACAATCATTAACAAAAATTCATGATTCCAATACACACTCAACAAACCAATCACCCAATGCATTTCACAACTCAAACAATTATGCATAGAATGATGCATGCACCTGACTCATCTATCAGCATGCAATGTGGTACCATCTCCGGAAATAGCCTCTCACAGGAAAAATGATTCACCACCTATCAGGGTCACCCTGTCGTGCATTGGTCATTCCCCCACCCGGTGATTAGCCAGTGTCACAAGGAAATTACAAACCTGATGACCCCTTAGTACCTGCGTTCTTAACCCACTGAAATCCACAGGTACGCGAGTGTCTTCATTCTATTTCTACACATACAAATGAAGTATGAATGGGCTTCATCAATGCATGACCTGACTAGGAACAAATCCTTCCTCGCAAGGGTAACTCGTCATGCACCCCCCATGTACATACATAACACACCGATGTGGGCTCACCGATGCACTGACCGTGGCTAGGAAAAAATTCATCCTTGCAAGGGTAACCAACCGGTCATTGCATCCCACATGTACATACACAGCCTACAACCATGGGCACCATTAATGTATGACCTGGCTAGGAACAAATCCTTCCTCGCAAGGGTAACCCATCATACACCCCCATGGATATCCATGTATATCCACACACAATGACATTATTCACATCAACATCATCTCTCATCAATGTCATTATCAACCTCAACATCATATCATCTCAATATCATCATCATGCATATCAATATTATCTCATTTCAACGTCATCAACCACGTCAACATTATCTCATTTAAACATCATCAACTACATCAATGGCATCTCAATTTCAATATCATCAACGACATCACAACCAATCACATTTCACATCTATACATAATACATATGCCTGAGATTCACATTCTCCAGGTCTTCAGACAACCCAAATTTCATACATTCACAATTCATCATATTACAAGTCTGATATTTTTAGAAAAATTCTAAATTAAAGAGAAAGACTACAATATATAAAACACACTTTTATGCCCATTACAAATTTAATAAAGAATTAAATAGAAGAACGCATTATAAAATTTTGGGCAGAGTCTTCTCTGTAATTAAGACTTTTCCCAAAAATCCTATCATTACAACAACAATATCATTTACAGTTATATCCATCAACAAGCCAATTTATCGCATCTCATTAGTTAAAAACATAATTTTTCTTGAAAACGAGCACACACAGGAACAAACACACATCAATCATAAATACATCGCATCTCATTAGTTAAAAACGTAGTTTTTCTTAAAAACCAGCACAAAGGAGGGACAGGTAGTTATCTTCATAGTTAGACTCCCTGGCCCCCAACTATGGTACCAAAACCATAACTAAATAATAAACTCTCCTTACCTAACCAGGAGTTCTCCCTATTACAGCCTAGCGGAGTTGTTTCATGATCCTTCAAAATGCGTGCTTATCCGAATACATAGTTCTATATACCAAATTGAAGAAAATTTAGTATAGATTCTAAAGGAAAGATCAAAGTTAACATTTGGGGTGAAATACCCATTCAAATCAAAAAAGGGTTAAACGGTGTTTTTGGAAGTTCACATCAAAAGACATCAGTTTGAAATTTCGATCACACCAATGTGACCAGGGTTCAACAAGGATCACAGAAATGACATCAATTTTATAAAAAGGAGATTTTTACAACATCTCATTTTCAAAGGGTTTTCAAAGGGAAGTATAGAAACAACCAATAATGGTATCCAAATCACAAGAGATATCAAGAGAGGCTTAAACTAGCTAGAAGAAGACAAAGGAAATTAAGATTACCTCAAAGAAACCAAGAAAGCAGGATTGGAAGCTCCGTTCACTACCGAAACTTCGAGAAGATTTTTGAAGATTCCGCTTCGATTAAGTGGCTCTTCTCCGTGTTGGGGTCTCGTGGCAAGCAACGACGGCCCCTGGTGG
Organism: Glycine tomentella; assembly: GCA_007407185.1. NCBI lineage: Eukaryota > Viridiplantae > Streptophyta > Magnoliopsida > Fabales > Fabaceae > Glycine > Glycine tomentella. Next base: position 424,912 of record PYAF01005793.1, read on the forward strand.
TTGATGGTGGTTGTGGGTGGTGGAAAAGTGTGGAGGGAGGTTGAGGAAGGCTTGGATGAGGGAGAAATGCCAATTTTTGTGATTTTTCACGTTGCTGGGTATTTAACACCACCTTGACTCGCCCAAGTGAGCCAAATAGCCTTCAAAAATTCGCCTGGGCGAGCTAGCCCAATTCTAGAATTTCTGTTTCAGTAAAAAACTTATTTCTAACGCTATATGCATTATATTGACAATCCGAACGGTCAAAGGTTAAATGTATGAGTTAGGAACCTATCTTTAAAATTTTAAGACGATCCAATGGTTAACCAATCCACATAACTTGACATCTACACCAAGCAATTGCTCATGGATAATTCACATAACATTTCAACTAATCTAAGCTATCAAATACTCCAATAATACAAGAAATACATCAAACATCTATTCTTAGTTATCGAAATGTCAAGGTGTTACAGCGACCGAATTAGCAATCGCCTCGAAGGGTTGCTCAAGTGTTCGTCGCTACTTCAGTCACTATATATCTAGGAATACAGGTACCATAGTGAACGAGTAGGACTTGAAGATATTCGGTTGTTGTGTTATGATAATAGCGACCAACGTTATTTCGATTGCTATTAGATTACATAATATCTTTATATTTGCGAGTGAATTAGCGATCGAATATTTTTTTTTATAAACTTAAAATCTAAATTTTTAATTTACTATGATAATTTTTAATAAATTTAACAAACCAATATTTACATTTTTTATTAATATAAATAAATCATACTTATCATTAATCTTTTCATTTATTTTTTGTACGAAATTATTGTTTATTGCATATACTTATTTAAAAATTATAATAAATAAATATCCTTTATATTATGAAAATATGTCATAATCAAATTTTGTAAAATTAAGTATTTTAAAATATAAGACATAAGCACGTAACACTAATGATTTATTAAGGTTCAATATGGTGTAAGTGAAATTTATGCATTGATGGACTAGAACCATGGTCCTTGGAGTGAGAAGCACACTCTTTTACCACTACACCCAAATGCTTATTTGGTGCAAAATATAGTATTAATATAAGTTTTATGCGAAAATAGTATTTAATATTATATTATATTTTAATCTTATATAATATATAAAATAAAAATAAAACTTATGTAAGTATACATATTCTAATTTATGCAAAAAAAGAATTTAATCTTATATATTATATTTTAAAAGATAACATATAAGATTATAAAAATATAATAAATTAAAAACGAATAAAATTTGAATTTTGAACAATTTTCGCATAAAGCTTACATTAATACTATATTTTGTACCAAAAATCCAAATGGGTATGTGAGTGTAGTGGTAAAGTATTGTGCCACTCACTCGAAAGACCACCATGGTTCTAGTTCTTCCTCAAGTATTTTTTTAAGTTCTTATTTTTTAAAAAATATTGGTCAACTTTCTAGTCTAGTCAACATTTAAAATTTAACAGTCAATGGTTAAATTCAGCGAATCAAATAGTGAATTTTGAAATATGGGGGACTCAGATAGTAAATTAAAAAATAAAGGGACCGATTTTGGTGAAATAAGAAAAATTGGGGGACAAATTTTGTAATTAAGCCTTGATTTAACATATTCACTAATCAAGGTCCAATAATGATTTATTAAGGTTCATTGTGTAGCTTATGCATTCACCACTTTCCAATATGACTTTAGTGTAACATATGCATTAATGATTGATTGAAATCTAATAATATTCAATCAAGGTCCAATATGACTTTAGTGTAACATATATACTAACCAAAGTTTAACAATTAATTAAAAGTTACAAGTGCATGTTCCTGTATGGTTAATAAATTAATAATTTTTTTATTTTATAAAAAATAATTTAAGATTAAATATATTTATAAAAAATAGTAAAATTAATTTAAGATTAAATATATAAAAATAGTAAAATTAATTATATTATGAGAAAAAAAATTATGCACTGACATAAAGGTTTGACAGGTATACTATTCAGAGTTCGTATGATCCTTTTTTAAATAATAATGATAGTAAATTAAAAGGAAAAGTCATATGTCTTCATTCTGTTACTTTATATATGATGTATGCTATGCTATTTATGTGTGTTATGGTATGCTATCTACTCACAATTAGGGAACACAAAAATATCAGTATTCGTGACACATATGAAAGAAAAATATTTAAATGAATACCTTCAAATAATTTAAGAAAATATATTTGTTATCACTAATAAATAAGACCAAGGATGAATGTCAAGGTATCTGTATAGTTAAGTGTTCGTTATAATAAAATTATTTTAAATGTCTTTGTTTTAAGTAATTTTATTTGTTTAGACTTGTAAGAATGAAGTATTGTATATTATTAACTTCTGTTTGAGTATATGAGATTCAATTATTTTATTTGGACATATGAGATTGAAGCATTTT
>PYAF01005793.1:434581-446482 GCA_007407185.1 Glycine tomentella
CCACTAAACCGTAAATTAAACTAAATCCTATAACCTATAAACTAACGTTTTTCTACAACATCAAATAAATAACATGGCCCTAACAAATTTACAAATCAACAAAATAAATAATTAAATTAAACACATAATAAACAATTAAATAATTAAATTAAACACATAATAAACAGTTAAATAATTAAATTAAACACATAATAAAAAATTAAATAAAATATATTAATAAATTAACTTACTCGTTGGCAGAGCTTTTAGAGAGAAGGCAGAGCTTTTAGAGAGAAGTCAGAGCTTTTAGAGAGAAGCTGGAATAGTAAAAATGCAAGTGAAAAGTGAAAATGTGGGGTTTATAAAGAGGGGAAACCGCCCAGAATTGGGCGGCACTAGAGCCGCCCAAAACCAGGCGGTTCTACCCCCTGGGAGCCGTCTGGTTTTGGGCGGCTCCAGTGCCGCCCAATTCTGGGCGGTTTCCCCTGCCCCAGATTGGTAATTAGTTTCAAAACGACCCCGTTTGCGTAATTTTTTATTTAATTTGTATTATTTGGGTTCTTTTGCCCAAATATGAATTATTGAGTGGGAATTAACATTCTATAATTTTGTATTGATAATTTTGTTTCTTAAACTTAGACTTATTTAGCTTATGTTTATAATTTTTGTTATTTGTTTGTTTGAACTTGGACAATGATGTTTTTTTTTTTTTATTTTGACATCTAGTTATTTTATGTTATAATTTGTGTCTTGTGATGTCATTTTTAAAATATTTTAAGACAGACATAGAAATTTTATATTTTTTTATTATAGGCCGGGTCATGCGGGTCAATTAATGATCCACCGATTCGACCACTGATCTAATGATTTAGTACCCTGATTGTGTCAGTCGCCAGATCGATTTTTAAAACTATGCAAGGACTTAAAAATTCAGATTTTTGCGACGCAGTCAATTCAGTCGCAACTTCGATTGCTAACAATTTTTGCGACTGAATCTAACAAATTAGCGACCGAATTCTTTGGTGGCTGAATCATGTTTTTTAGCAAAATGTTACTTAGTTATAAATCATTATGAATGTAAATTTATTAAATTTTGTAAAATCGTATTTATAAATATGTTAACAACAGTAATATATGATTACGATTGAACGACAATATCATATATCATCATCATCACTGCATTATCGTTAATTTCTATATATAGTTATAAAGAATATTGATCTCATATATATTTTGTACATTTTAATCTTTTTTTGTTAAGTTTTAAATAAGTTTGTGGTGTTTACAAATCTTGTTTATTGTAAAAGAAAATGTAAAATTGAAACTCAAAGCATTTTTAAAGTTAAAGCCTTCTTAGCATTTGTCTTTGTCATCCTTATATAGTTGCTAGCTAATATTGAGGTAGGATAGCATTCGATTATCTTATGTCATGCACCTAATTTAATTCGATGGAGAAAATAAAGTTCATGTTTATTTAAAGTTTAGTTTTACTCTTTTTATTCAAATTATGAGTGATTTTACTTCCTTAATTTTTTCCAGCCAAAAGTCTCGTTTAAAATCAAGCAAAATTTGCTTCTTTACTTGTTTTCTTCTATCTAAATCTCTTAGGACGCATTCAGCTTGAAAAATGTTTTCTATTTTTAATTTTCTAAAAAATTTGAAAATTCCAAGATTTATTTAACATGTGTTGTTGTTTGTATTTTATTTTTATTTTCGGATTTGCACCACCATCTAAAGTTTAAACACCAAAACCCAATCCATCACCCAACATCAAATCATAAACTCAGAACTCAGTCAATGCCATTAACATATGAGGCCTTGACCGTTCTAATTCTTTCTCAATGACAAACCTCCAAAACTCAAATGTGTTCATCTTGTGTTACTGGAAATTATATTCCTAATAATGTTATGTCTCAAAATATTATTCTCATTAATTTGATTAATTAGGAATTTTTTAAAATAAAATAAGATTTTTTAATTAAAAATTTAAAAATATAAGTTTGTTTGATTCGTAAAAACTATAATAAAGGACAGGATAAATATATTCATTCCAATATTAAAAAGACATATTTTATTTCTATTTTTAATAATAAAAAAATAATAACTAATCAATATAATTGTTTTAAAAAGGAAACACTGAGTTTTTTATTCTAATCTCTCTTTTTTATTTCGATAAATATGTTAAATTTGATATAAATCATATTAAGATAATTAATATTAGGTATTTTAATAAATTTTATATTATTGTCTTTTGTCCTTATTTTGATGTGTATCAAAAGCATCCTAAGTGAACTAAGAAATGTGAAGAAAGAGGTAAGGAGTGGGTTATGGATAGTTATTGTAGAGAATAACTTCATTTTCATGGAAATGCATATACCCACCACCTATATTAGCATGAAAATAAGAAGCAAAAAAAAATATTGCATATTTTTTTTTTGGAAATATTCTTATAAAACTTGTAGCAAACATGAATGTGATATTTTTAAGTTTATATATTTTCTGAAATCTTTATTGATAACTTGAAACAAACACTTCCAAGAATTTCATGGTCCGCCATGTTGCCATTGGTGGTTGTAAGGATGTTGGTGCTGGAAGAGGGTAAAAAGGGCGATATTGGGGGACTTGTTCAGGTTGTGAAGGGTTATTGGACACTATTATGTAGATGGAGGAACTCCTTCAGGGTGCAAATATTGTGTTAACACATAATATTTTTTGTTCTGTTTTCGACTTTGGACTTTTTTTTAAGCAAAAGTTTTAATTTTTTTTCTTAAATTCAAGTTCATATATTTATCATTTTTATTTTCTAGTTTTAAAAGTAATGGAGTCTTTTATGCTGATGCGGAATATAGAATGGATAACAACCATTTCTCATGTCCATAGAGAAGCAAATAATTGTGTTGATTATATGATAAGTTTGGATAATGAATATGATTCTTCTATGACTATTGTTAATTTTGTTTTCCCTCTACTAGCCATGCAAGTCTCAACTGATGTTAGGAGCTGTACCTTCTCCTATTTGATAGGAGTTTAATAATATTATTTCCTTTTATATAATAAAAGGTAATTGAGTCTTTGTATTCTCATTTTCTACTCAAAACTTTTAAAATTGAATCAATTAAATGGTTTTATACATTCTCTTGCCCAAAACTCATCAATCAAAATATTAAATTGTTAGTATGTAGGTGTCCTAAGGACAATCTGATTTATCAGTTGAACATTTTGTATTATTTCATGATTAATAAGAGCAAACTTTATCTTTATCATATTTATGTCTCACCTATATTTATAGTAATATGCGTTTAAAGATAAAGACACTAGGAATAGAACAAGTGTGCACTCGAGGATCTATGATAAGGATCATGATCATGAGGATTCGAGGACACTACATGTCTATTGCCTAAAGTTAGTTCCTAGTCTCGAATCATCAAGAAAGGGCATTAATGATCTCAATAAGACTAGTACGACATCTTCTACTTGTATAGAGATACAAGTTAGGGACCTCATGGAATGCAGGCATGGTGATGCCTTAGCTGATGTCGTGGGTGATGGCACTGAATTGACCTGTCGAGAGACTCCACAAGGATTTTTTAAAATATCATTGGATTTGTAAAGTCTCTCATCGTTTGGTAGTGCGGATCGTCCTATACTTGAGGATGTCATCGAATATTGTGTCCTAGGGTTATACTTTAACTGTACGACTCTATCCACCTGAAAATGGGGAGAACAGTGTACTTTCGGGTATAACCTGAATACATTAATATAAATGGACATGTCGAAAAGACTCACAATCCCTTACGAGGGATTAGTTGTTCACAAGACCGATAGGGCTTGGATGACTTCTAGTTGAGTCGGGAATCTATGCATAGTAAGAGATCATAAGGAGTCATGATCCGTCTTAGAGTCAATAGAAGAAGATTCCTAGTTCCTGTAAAAAACTATATTTAGTCAATAAAGAGATATGATACTTTATCCTTGCTCTCGACTAAATGTGAATGACGATGTGAGGGATGATGGAGACACGGTATCCAAATTAGAAAGGTAGATCACTTGATCAACTCAATTATTTTTTAGGCCGCAGAGCATTGCTAGTGTCTTATGTGGTCATTAAATGAATTAGACCCGTTAAAAAAGTTTGGTTGGTCCAAGTTTATTTATGTCAGTGACTAATTGGGCCTAATAGGTCACACACAAAGGTTATTTTTTGTTGCAAGTTATAGCGAGTTTGGACCAATAATTAGTTATTGGATTTTATCAAGACTATGAGTTAAATTAGGTTAGAGTTGAACTTCAAGCTCACCTGAATCATGCGTCCTATTTGGGGCATTAGTGGTGAAATTGATTTCTCCACTAATGGGCCCAAATGTTTTGATAGGCCCGATGGGTCTTAGGCCATGAATCCTAGTAAGCCAAGGAGTTGACTTGACCAAAATAAGTTTTTGGGCAAATTCAAAATTTAAATTTGAATTTTGAATTTTGAATTTGAATTCAAATTCAAATTACGAACTGGGATAAGATAGAATTTATACTTAATTTAAATTTCAAATTTTTGAAATTTGAATTTGAATTTTAAATTCTATGAGATTAGGTTGTTGAGGATAATTTAAATTATCTAAATGAATTATCTAATAAAGATTGGATGAAGATTTTCTCAACAACATTTGGTTATTGAGAATAATTTAAATTATCTAAATGAATTATCCAATAAAGATTGGATGAAGATTCTATCAACAACATTGTCATTTTAATTCTGAATTCAAATGAGTTATTGTTGCAACAAACTTTGGAGATAGGAGGGGGAGAGAAGGTGGCAATTTTTAGAGAGAATTTTGCTAAATTTTTTAGGCGCCTATGTGGGGAGGATTGAGAGAGAAAAATTCAGCCCCTTCCTCTCCTGGTTCTGAATCAAGTTCTAGTTTTTTCTCTACCTCATCTTCTCTCCTCTTTTGTTTCAAGTTCACCTGACCTCAAGGCGCCTTCATAGTCTTGAGAAAAGAAACCAAATACTTGAAAGTCTCATACCTTGCATGCGATGGCAAACCACCAAGGAGAAGGAAAAATCAAGGAGAAGAAAAAGTTCTCACTTGCAAGAAGGAGATAATCGTGTGGATCACCATTGGAGGGCGTCATCTTCTCTGAGTCTTCAAGTGATAAAGGTATTTCTAAAATCCCAACATGTTTTAATGAGTAATTCCTAAGCGCACACATGAGGTGCATAAATGATCTATGTTTTCGCATCGAAATTTTTTGTTTTACCCTCATGTGAACACACCTTGGTTGGACCAAGGTGTTGCATTTTTTCAAACTTTCATAAATTTCACTCAAAATAAATAATCACAAATTTTACAGAGTATGCCTTAGCGATTAAAATAAAATGATAATTAATTTTAACTAGGAAATATAAGAAAATTCGAATTTTTCTCTGCCTAATTTGGAATCTTATCAAAGATGAGTTTTTAATAGGAGACCAAAAATAAAACGAATTTAAGTTCTTTACTTAAAGACAACTTTTATTTTTTTGCAGAGTCTTTGACAATGTTGTCTCCAAATTGACTTTCTATGAAATAGTTTTAATTAATAATATAAATTATCATTTAATAAAAATTATTAAATAAATCATCGTGTATTATTAAGTTATAGGCTTACAGAACGATGCATAGAAGTTTTTGGATGTTTGATTTGACTTAAAAAATTAATTTTAAATATTTTTTATATATTTTATTTCAAGTTAAAAAATTAAAATTGATTTTGAATTAAAATAAATTTAAATAATTTTTAGTTGAATCTAAAATTTACATTAAAATTTAATTTTAATTTGATTTTATAATAAAATATTTAAATATAAATCATATTATTTTAAAATTAATTTTATAACAAATTTATTTAAAATTAATTTTATCGACACCCTTGAAAACACACGCTAAAGTTGGAAGATTCCTGTTGTGAAGTTTGTTTCACGTGCATGGATTTGACATGTTGATATGAATTTCGAGGAAAGCTTTATCATTAATGAATATTCTGATGCCATCATTAACATTTCTGCATTCTGTGGTCTGAGAGCATTGTAGTGATGTGTTGTCCGATTCTACACCTTTCAGCGCCAGAGACGGAGTGGAAAGAAACCAATCCTTTGACTAAGCTTTCCCTCTTTCCCATACAGACAGATACAGTCGTATACAGTATGATATTAGTCCGCTAAAGTTACAAGATTTATTTTGGCTTAACGTAAGTTTTGGTTCATTATATTTGTAATTATTTTATTTTAATATATTAAATTTCAAAAATTTTATATTGGTTTTTTATATTTTTAAAATATATCACTTTATTTTTTCTTCTCTCAATTTTTGTTAGAAATATTAGTGTTTTATTAATTTTTAAAATTTTAAAATTATTTAATATCATTTTTGATCAATTATATTTTACAATTATTTTGTTTGATTCATTATATTTCAAATGTTTAATTCTGATTCTTTATGTTTTTTATATAGATCATTTTAATTTGTTTTTCAATTTTTCATTAGAATTTTAGTGTTTGTTAGTTATTTTAAATTTTAGAATAGTTATCTTAGTATAGTGATAACTAAAAATCGTGATTATCATTTTTATTTTAAAAATAAAAATCAGTAAGTAAACGAAGAAAAGATGAATATAAATCATGAACAATAACAATCTTCACTCTCAGAATTATTAGCATTATTGTCTTCATTCAATTTAATCATTTAATTAACAATGATAATAATTTCATTCACCAATTATTCTCAATTATAATGGGTAAAACTCTCCCTTTTTTACGCTACTTCACCTCTCGTTGTCGACCCAAAAAGATTGTTATCCCGTGCCCTTGCTTCTGTCTCCGTTGCAACCTGTAACGACCTAAAATTATTCTAGATATTATATTTTTATTAGGGTTAAATTTTTAAGAATCGTTAGATAATTTTTATTGCTATTTTATTTTTACTGAACGGATCCTAGTATAAATTCTAAAATGTATAGATTATAGAAGTTGTTAAACTGATATATATATATATATATATATATATATATTATAAGTAGCCACAGTCCTTGTTACAAAAGTTATTATTAAATAAGTACATGATTTTTCATACACCAGCCTACTTCATATCTTCATTTCTACACCATCACCAATCCAGGGCATCAAGGAAATTGACCACTGTTGCCATGTTAAAAAAATGAAACAAATCTAGTGAGAAATAAAAATTTCTCAGTAGGCAAAACTAAACCACCAAAACACGTTAGTACGTTATTAAATCATCATAAAATAATTATGCAAACTATATGAATGCATGAAATAAATTTTCCCAAGGTGCACATGGCCTCTACATATCGTACTGTATGTAGCTACACACCTCGTACTGGATGTAGACGCTGCGATCGTCTTACGCAAACATGCATGATTTATGTCTTATATTTGCACCTTGTCACTACATATCGTACTGTATGTAGTATTACATTCTGTTTCATAAATCTCGTACTGGACTTGAAAACATAAATCAACCTATCATCACATCAACATCCATCCATAAGCAAAATACATACCATCTTATGGAAAAATGTTGTTATCATAACATCATACGTACCACACGTATGGTTAAACTAGTATACCTTATTTAAGTAAGATCATTACCAACATAGACATGACCATTGAATATCCTCAAGCTACAGAAAAATCATGTTAGTAATCTAACTAATAAACCACAATATATCTCTCAATTAATTTCTAATTCCTTTAAACCTTCACATGAAAAGATTAAAACTTAGCATGCATCTTAATCTCCTTTCACCTACCACCTTACTACTTCATCCTCAGATTTAATCACTCAAGCATTTAAACCATTTAACTACATACCATTCAACCTCTTCTTCTAAAAATTAATTCAAAATAGTACCATAATGAAAATATGAACAAACAACCCAAATGTCATCAAAACCACTTCCAAGATCACTAAATATCATTCTAAACATCACTAATATTTCAACCTATAAATCATCACCTATCCTATGGTTTAAATCAACATTTTCACATCATAAAATAACCTTCAATGACATGAAATTCCAACTTAAATAATCAACCATAAATCTACCCATTTAAACATATAGGTTAGTCCAAATAAATTCTTAGCTAGAGATTGAAGCCTAGCATACCTCAAATGGATTTGGATTTGAAATTGATTAAGTGGCTGCTTCTCTTTGAATATCTTCTAAGAAATGAAGCCTTGAAAGAAGAAATTGATTGGTGGATGAGGTGGTAGAAGAGGTCAAGGTTTGTAGGTAGCAAATAGAAGGCAAGACAATGAAAGCAAGACACAAGGAAAATTGGAATTGGCCTTGGTTTTGGGATGCTAGCTCCTACGTGAATTTTTTCCACTGTCCTAGCTATTTATACTCATTTATTCAGTTGTGTTTTAAGTGATTTAGTTGGGTTGTAACTGAATTAGGATATAGTTTGGTTAGAATTTAACTAGGTAATCATTACCTTAGAAGATATTATGACTTAAGCCTTATCTTGACTTGATTTTTCTTGGTCAAGATTTTATTTAATCCTTGACTTGGGGGCAGCTGGCCTATACACGTGGAAAAGCTTATTCAAGAGGAAAAGTTTGATTGGTTTAATGCTTGCTTTCCACCTTGAAGGGCCACCTAGAAAGGTTGATTCAAAAAGCTTATCTTCATTGACTTACTATTGACTTTGGTTTACCAAACTTTTCTTCCTATTATTTCACTTAGCTATGCCTATTCTAAGGCTTTTGCACGTGAATCCACTTCTGGATAGTCCCAATTTGAGCTGAATATTTGATTCATTGGCCAAAATTTCAAGGGTTACAAGTCGTGCCCAATCCAAAAGGTCAAAAGGGCTAGAAACACTTAACCAGATAAGGTTTACTCATTGTTTGTTCTGTACCAATATACTAGTCCAAAAATTATCATCTTCTAGTATGTTAAACTAGACTTCCTAAGCTTTCTAACAAGATATCACATGCATTATTTGGAGTTATAAAACTCTGGCTATAACATTTTTAATCTAGACTTCAAAACTGCAAGCAAGCTGAGAAATTCCATACTGACATCCCTTAAGGTTTTAATTACTGCCAACAGTACACAAACTAGATTTATCTGAAATTTTGATATGTTGTAGTAGACATCTAGATCTTTAATTACATATATTATACAGTAAATTTGGATAAGAATTGAGAGAGAAATAAATTTCTCAATTCGGGTGGCAGAAATAGAAGTTTTGGATAACTTATGTTCAAATAAAATGTATCCTATTCTTATATCCAACTCTCATCCTACTTCCATAATAAATCATAAATATAAGTTCAAGATATAATTTTGAGGATGTTACACAACCTCCCTACGCGGTTGGAGTTGCCACCTCACCTAATGACAACCACCGTCTCATCACTGTTGTCGACAATAGCGCCTTGGGGAAGGTGAAAAAGAAGACCGGCAATGCCCGATTGTGGATGAGGTTTGACTGGTCAGACTGATTAGAATCATCTTTCAATGAAACACATCGTTTGATCCCTCTTTGTGTTGCTTGTCTTCCCCGAGCTGATTATAGATGATGGATAGGAATACTCTGCTTGCCCGATGCAATCGTGCGCGACAGTTGAGGTCTTGCTCACAATCCCAACAAAGAGCCACATTGTGACTTTCTCGTTCATATATGGGTTAATTGACAAGTTAGGGTCATGATTTTGTCTTTCATCGAAAACGACTATTGCTTTGATCTACGTTACTTATGTTTCCAATATCATAGTTGTATGAAAGGTTTTATTTTCTGATGAGGAGTACAAGAATTTTCAGTGGTTCCAACAAGTTTATGTGTTGACATCGTTCAATATGTGTAGTGCTGCATTTTTTACCTTTTTAGATATAGAAGAGGGTGGACATGATAATTTTTTTCTAGTTGTTTATTTTTTAATAAACAAAATAAAGATAATGACAATTTTTAATCTTTACTATGTAAAGTTAATTATTTTAAAAGACTTAATGTCACTTTTGGTTCATTATGTTTCACAATTATTTTACTTTGATACATTAAGTTTTAAAATTTTCATTTTGATTCTTTATGTTTTCAAACTACATTATGAAATTAGGATGAAAATTTTAAAATTTAATGTACAAAAGCGAAATACCTATGAAATATAATAGATTAAAAGTGACATTAAAAAAGAATAATAGAGAATCTAAAAAAAAATTTGGATGACACGACAAAATCAGGTAGCTTCTCAAGGTTTGGATGACAAATCAAATTGAATTTAACACATTTATGTCTCATTATTAATATATATGGAACAAAATTTAATTGAAAATCTATTTTAATTAATTTTTAAATTAAAACTAAATCATTTATAATTATATTCAGTAAATCAACTCAGTCAACCTTAATTTCTGTCGAATTGATTGATTTTTAATTTTCAAAATCTGGAAAAACAACTTTAATTCAAAATAATCTATTTTCAATTTTACTTAATTTTTCAAATTATTTTACTTCATTTTTTAAATTATAATTAAATCAATAAATGCATCTTTAATTTCCATCAATTTGATAATGACAATTACTAATAGAGATTTGACATTTTGACTTTTCCATCTCTGAAAAAAGATAATGGAATCAATTTCTTTTTATTCTTTTCATTTAAATTTCACAAAAACCTTTCATTTGATTCAATGTTAATATTCAAAATATTGACACCTTAAAAGTTAAATTCGTTTTCTTTAAAAAAAGCTTAATCTTTGGCATTTATTTTTCTTGTAACTTGACAATTTTTTGAGTCGAATGGTTTTTATGGCTTTATTAGCCATCCATAACACCTTATTTGGTTTTAAGGGGAAAAAATTAATTAATTACAACTATTCTTTTTTAATAGCCAGTGGATTTATCATATAGCACACTATGATTTATCATATAGCACACTATATTAGGTGTGATGATAGATTGAGACATCAAGAGTGTTATTCTCTATTTCAGGTTTTCTTTATTTTTTTTCTTTCTATTTTGTATTCCTCTACGAATTATTGTTTTTGAGGTTCCAACGTGTTTCTTTCTTAAGTGCATTAATTGAAACACACCGTTGTGCAAAACATGGGAAACAAAAACAGATATTAGGCTGAAAATGAAGGTCTGACAAAATTTTACTTCTCAGACTGTGATTATTGTTACGATACAGTATTTCTTTTGCGTTTTCTTTCTAAATAGTTTTTTTTTTCGACAAAAATTTTTTTGTACTATTTTTTTTTTCTTCCATTGAAAATTTACACATATTTACTTATTATATATCTTCTTTTTGCAGCCATGATTTGAGTTTTTAGAGCAAGCTCTTTGAGAAGGAAAATTAGTATTTATTCTATACTTTATGAAGATATATGTTCTATAATTTTACGATTCTTAATTTCTAATTTTTTTTACCATTTTGTAGATGCCATTTTGCGTGATAATAAGTTAAGAAAGTCTTATTAGAGACCAAGACTTCTAATTTTCTATTAATTTACTTTCTATTTTATGCATATATGATATTTTATTGTATTGTCATGCTGTTTTCAATTGTTGTTATTGCAAATTTCAGGTAAGTTGTCAACGAAATATCTATTGCTCAATAATCCATTTGAAGAAAGAAACTACTATATAATGAAGAAGAAAATTATAATTGAAAATATCAGAAAACTATAAGATCAAGTTAGTGAATCTCAACTAACAAAAGATCATGAAATAGAAATGAAGATCTAACAAAATCAACCATATAAGGATTCTATGGATGCATGTCATAATTTGTAATGAATATAGTTTAAATAAGAATGATACATTATGAAAATTATCATATTTGTATCTCTGTAATTCATTATTAATTTATGTGTTTGTTTCTATCTTTTTCATGTGAATTAAACTTTGACTTCAAATTG
>PYAF01005793.1:467371-483033 GCA_007407185.1 Glycine tomentella
AAAGAAATAGAAGGAGAGAAAGATAAACACAAGCATAATCAAAACCAATGAATCTAACCACACAAATCACAAGAAACTACAAGCATTCATCTGAATGAAATGATCAACAGCCCATAAAGCCTAAGTTAAAGCAAAAACAAAAAGAAGAAGTAAAGAAAAGAAAAGAATAAGCAAAAATAAAGGAAAAAGGAGGATGTGGGAGGGTGACTACCTTTGATTGGCTCCCCTTGTCACCTTGGGATTTGTGCCATTTTTTTTCAGCCAATTGATTCCTTCTAGTCCCCTTTTGTGCCAATCCCTTTCTCCCTCGTTCCTTTTTCCCTTCTTTGCCTTACGTAGGTTTTATGAGCTAATGGGTCTTCTGGCCCATTTCCTGTCCTTTTGCTATTTGTTGCGGTTTTTTCATTTTTGCTATCTTCAACTTTTTTTTTTTTAATCTACTACCTATTATTTTATTTCTTTTCTCTCTTTTTTTTTATACATATTTATTTATTTATGCATTTTTGTTATCTTTTTTTTATTTACTACTCCTTATTATTTTTTTGTTTCTTTTCTCTTTTTTTCATTTTTTATAAAATAATAATAATAATAATAATTTTTTTTGGTACCCGGACAAAATTAGGGTATGACAAGTATGAAAAAGCATGTACTCTGTATATTAAACAGGTTCACCATATATGTATATAATATAGTTGATGTTTTGTTTAAGCTTCCAATGTTGGTTTATGCTGAGGTTTGTTGCGCTATTCTGATACAATGACAATGTTAATACGCTGGGTGCACACGGGGTGTTACACTTTCCAGTCCTTGTTGGCTCAAATGGAGAATCTGGAGAAGCGCTATGAGCTCCAACGCCAGGAAGACATCCAGCAATTGATTGCCCAATTGGAGGAACACAGTAACAGAAGGCGAGAAGAGGAACGTCGGCAGAATGCCGATCACTCGGAAGGCCATGCGGAAACTGACCAGCCTCATGCAGCAGCCAGGAGGCAGAGACCAGAGACGTCGGCCCGCACCGCAGGAACCGGCAGTAGAAATCCAGTTGAGCATTCCAAGCAGGGAAGAGCGTCTCGTTCCCATCATGAGACACTTCGCCTGTCCTTGGCTATGACGCCAGTGCACTTCACGGAAGAGAGGCCGACGGGAGAGGTCACCTGTCACCCCGGCCAAGGCGATGACACGTATCGAAGGAAGTATCGCCGGGGTCATCCAAATAATAGTCGATTTGTTGATCAGATAGTGGACGCTCAGTTTCTGGAGGATTTTGACGGCTCCTTCCTGTCCAAATATGACAGGAGCCAAGATCCGCAGGTACATATCGACGAGTTCGATATGCAGATGTGTGTTCGTGGAATTAATGAACCCATCATATCTCGGATCTTCGCTACCACCTTAACCGGGGCCGCCCAGACCTAGTTCCACTCATTGCCGCCGAGGACCATTCGTAACTTTGAGGATTTCGGCCAGAAGTTTTTGCTGAATTTCGCAACAAGCAAGAAACAACCAAAATCCGAGTTTGCCCTGGGAAAGATACGTCAGCAGACCGGGGAAACCTTACAGAGCTACTTGGACCGATTCAAGGAAGCCGCACTGCAAGTCCAAGGGTTAGAAGAGAAAGTCCATGTTCACCTTCTGTCGGCCGGGCGCAACGGGTCTTCCCGTCTTGCCAAGTCGATTTATAAGGATCCTGTGAAAATCCTAAACGAATTTAGGGTCCGATCCAAAAAGTATTTGGAGTTGGAGCAAATGGAGATCGCCAACTCGGCTCCGAGGAAAAATAAAAAACCCTCCTCACCACGGAACCGACGTCAGGATAATTTTCAGGTCGGACAGTCCAGCCGACATCCGTTGAACACCCTGGCAGGCCGACCTTCACGAGGCATCCCCGACCCTCGTTCCAGGCTCGGGAGATATGAGCTGAAGTTCGACAGATATGCTCCACTAAATGCTACGTGTGGTCAAATTTGGAAGGAGGTGACTTTCACCAAGATGAGGAAAGTCGACCGACCTCCTCCCATAGTGCCGAGAGAAGGGGTAAATTACTCTCGGTATTGTGATTTTCACAATGGACCGGGACATACGACCGACCAATGCTGGGAGCTCTGAGATGCAATAGAAAGGTTTGTGCGTGAAGGCAATACGTAATTCGAACCCAGGGGTACCAAGCCAAGAGAAAAGCCCAGCAGGAGAATAAACCACAAGATGACAAGAAAAGCAAGAAGGACGACGAGTTCCCAGAACCCGAGTTCGAATGCAATGTCATCACAGGAGGAATGGGAGGAGGAGGTGACACGACCAATCAGCGGAAGAAATACCTCAAGGAGGTAATGTCAGTAAGAGACAGGCCAAAGTTCAAGGAAAACAGCGGCGGGAATAGCAAGAAAGACGCACCCGTGCTGATTTATTTTACCGAGGAAGACTTGAAGGGAGTGGTACCCAGGCATGAAGACGGTCTCGTCATAACAGGAACCGTGGCCAATTTCTGGGTCAAAAGGATATTTGTCGACAACGGTAGTTCGACCGACATCATTAACTGGAGCGCCTTCAAAAAGATGAATTTGAAGGAGGAGGACCTGAGGCCGTGCCAAACTATGCTGTACGGTTTCAACGGAGAAGGCACCGGCTTAAAGGGGGCCATCGATCTCCAGCTAACACTGGGAACGAAGGAGGGCTTCAAGTCGGAAAGGGTGACGTTCACCGTCGGTGAATTTCCGTCCCCATATAACATCATTTTGGGCAGACCCACACTCCACCAGTGGGACATCCTGATGTCCACCAAGCATTAGAAGATGAAGATGATAGGGCACCTCGGCAAAGTCATTACAATTTGCGGAGATCAAAGAGAATTCCGGCAGTGTTACTACAACACGATCAGGGAAACGGAGGGTGGCCTGTCATCCCCACCTCGAATTCGGCAAGGAGAGCAGAGAGGATCCAGGGCCGAGGCACATTCATCCTGGAAGCCGGTTAATCTAGTAGAGCTGGATCTACGGGATGTTGAGGAATGGAGACCAGAGCCGGTGGACGAGCCTGAAGATGTCCAGATCAACGGTTCCTCGGAACAAATTACGAAGGTGAGCAAGCAATGTGACCCAGAAACCAAGGGTAGGTTGATTCAATGTCTAAGGAAAAATCAGGACGTCTTTGCTTGGAAGGCATCCAAGATACCTGGGATTAAGCCCACCTTCTGTTGCCACAAATTGACAATGTATCCCGGCTCTAAGCCAATAGAACAGACGAACAGGAAGCTCGGCTTGGATAGGAAACAAGCTCTGACGAAGCATATTGGAGAACTGTTGAAGGCCGGATTTATAAGAGAGATACACTACACGACATGGCTTTCCAACGTGGTCATGGTGAAGAAATCCAACGAGAAGTGACGGGTCTGTATCGACTACACAGATTTGAATAAAGTTTGTCCCAAGGATTCGTATCCAATGCCGAGTATCGATCAGCTTGTAGATAACTCAGCTGGCTTTCAGTTGCTATCGTTTATGGATGCTTATTCTGGGTATAACCAGATACCCATGCATCCAGACGACAGAGAAAAAACGGCATTCCGAGGAATCGATGCAAACTACTGCTATGATGTCATACCTTTCGGTTTGAAAAATGCTGGGGCGACCTACCAGCAAATGATGAATAAGGTTTTCTCGAATCAAATCGGGCGCAATATTGAAGTATACATCGACGATATGATCACGAAGACATCGGCGGCCGGGGACCACATCTAGGATTTGGAAGAAACCTTCCAGAAACTGAGGCAGCACAACATACGGATGAACCCACTGAAGTGTGCATTTGGGGTAAGAGCCGAGAAATTCCTGGGTTTCATGCTGACCCACAGGGGAATAGAGGCAAACCCGGATAAATGCAAGGCCGTCCTGGATATGCAATTTCCGACCAACAAGAAGGAGGTCCAACAATTGACGGGGAGGATGGTGGCCTTAACCCGGTTTCTTCCGAGGTCCGCAGAAAAGGCTCTTCCTTTCTTCAAGCTATTGAAGAAAGAAGCAAGCATAGGCTGGAACTCGGCATGTGAGGAGGCATTTCAGCAGATCAAGATGTGCTTAGCTTCACCTCCAGTGTTGTCAAAGCCCAAGCCGGAAGAAACGCTCGTCCTGTACCTCTCGGTCGGCGAAGAAGCCATTAGCACCGTACTGGTCAAAGAAGTGGGCAAGTCACAGTTGCTGGTATATTTTGTAAGCCGAGCTCTTAAGAATTTGGAATTACGGTACCAGAAACTCGAAAAGGTGGCTTTTGCTCTGCTCACCACAGCAAAGAGGCTTCGTCCATATTTTCAAAGCCATACTGTTGTTGTCAGGACGAATCAGCCCATCCGACAAATGTTGCACAAGTCGAATTTAGCAGGAAGAATGATGAACTGGGCCATTTAGCTATTCGAGTTCGATATTCAGTATGAGGCCCGCCATGCCATTAAGTCACAAGCCTTGGCCGACTTCATAGTAGAGCTGACCCCGACATCAGCCGCTCAATAGAAGGATAAGGTGTGGAAAGTCTACGTTGACGGTTCGTCCAATGCGAAGGGAAGTGGAGCTGGGATCATCGTCGAAAACCCCGACGGTGTATCTCTGGAAAAATCATTGCAGCTTAATTTTTCGACTTCTAATAATCAAGCGAAATATGAAGCTTTGATCGCCGGGCTAAAGCAAGTCAAGGAGCAGGAAGCGTCGAGAGTCAACATCTTCACTGACTCGCAGCTGGTTTCCGCGCAGATCGAGGGGAGATATCAAACCAAAGGCCTTTTACTAGCCAAGTATCTGGCTAAAGTAAAGGAGATGATGGCGAACTTTGATGAAGTAGTGGTCGCGCATATTTCAAGGGAGGAGAACGCCTGAGCCGACATACTATCAAAGTTGGCTAGTACGAAAGGAGCGGGGAACCACAAGACTGTTATACAACAGGAGCTTGCCCAGCCGGCGTGCGTCATGGTCATACTGGTTGCTGAGGACTGGAGAAGGCCCATAGTTAATTACTTGGAACAAGGAGTTGTCCCAGATGAGGAACTAGAAGCAAAGAGATTGATCCGAGAGGCTGCTATGTATGTAATCCTCGACGATGAACTATACCGCTGAGGTCTACATACCCCGCTATTGTTGTGTCTAAGCTCAGACCAAACTGAGTATGTGCTCTCGGAAATACATGAAGGGATCAATGTACAACACATGGGGACAAGAGCTCTGGCACTAAAGGCTCTTCGCGCAGGGTATTTTTGGCCGACCATGAAGGCAGACGCAGCAGAACATGTCAAGAAGTGTGATAGTTGCCAGAAGCATGCGGAAATAGTATGGGTCCCCCCGTCCGAGCTCAGCTTGATCACTGCTCCGTGGCCATTTTGCAAATGGGGCATGAATCTCCTAGGGCCGTTTAAGGCTACGGAAGGTCAAATGAAATGGCTAATAGTGGCCGTTGACTACTTTACCAAGTGGATTGAGGCCGAGCCGTTATCTGCCATCACCTCGACCCGAGTTCAAAAGTTCTTGGAATGGAGCATAATAGCGAGGTTTGGAATCCCGGCAGAAATTGTTACCGATAATGGGAAACAATTTGCCGACGGTACGTTCAAAGCAATGATGACCGGCTTCCATATCAAGCACCACTTCGCCTCAGTAGAGCACCCGCAATCTAACGGCCAAGCAGAGGCAGCGAATAAAGTCATCCTTGATGGGCTAAAGAAAAGAATGCATGAAGCCGGCCCGAACTGGGTCGAGCAACTTTATTATGTGCTTTGGGCTTACAGAACTACGACCCAAACGGCTACCGGAGAAACCTCATTCAGGATAACTTATGGCTGTGAAGCCATGATTCCTGTAGAGATCGGCCAATCATCTTGGAGGAGGCAGCACATATCTCAGGAGAACGACAATGATGCTGCACTTGCTGCCGAGCTGGAGTTGATAGAAGAAGTCCGCACGGCTGCCCATCGTCGAGATCTACATCAAAAGGGCAAATTGGCCCAAAGATTCAACAAAAGAGTAAAACCGAGATCTTTTGAGAAAGGGATCTCGTTTTGCGCCGAGCAGACATCGGGAATGAGAATGCCCGAGAAGGGAAATTAGCAGCAAACTGGGAAGGACCATACCGGGTTGTCCAAAATCTTGGGCAAGGAGATACTTGTTGGAAACACTGGATGGCAAGCAAGTCAAACGGACTTGGAACGCGGACAAGTTAAAGAAATACTATAGCTGACAATGCGTAGCCGAGAAAGTCCATGTGTTTTCCTTTAGTTGGCTTTCAGTCAGTCATTGGGATCATGGAACTCCACCATGTGTTTCCCTTTAGTTGGCTTTAAGTCCGTCATCGGAATCATGGACCCCACGTGTTTCCCTTTAATTGGCTGTTAAGCCCGTCATGGGGATCATGGGAGTTTATTGTGATTTCCCTAAGTTGGAATCACCAAGGTTTTCATGTATTTCTCATTTGTCGATTATGTGAACCGGGAACATAAAACCCGCGCAAGTCTGTCATTGAGATCATGAACTTATGTAAATCTTCAAAGATTATTAATAAAATCCTTAATGCAAGGAACATTTTGTGCACAAACTTTGAGCGCTTAGTCGTTGTTTTATATTAACTCGGTCCTGATCAGGCCGACGTAACTATTTAATCACGGGTGAATCATCGGATTTTCCGAAAGAATTACATCAACGGGTTAACGTTACGAATATATTAACAGTTGCTAAGACGGAAACATGATCCCACAATCATATTTAACGCCGACCAAAGATTCAGGTTAAAAATACATACTCGGCCATAGAAGCCGAAATGAAATATTTAAAATCCCGACTGACGAGTCAGGGTAAAAAATAATTGGCCATAGAAGCCAACATACGGAAGTAAAGTATTTAAATCCCGACCGACGAGTCAGGGTAAAAAGTACTCGGCCGTTGGAGCTATTATACGGAAGAAATAAAAGCGGCAAATCGAAACTGATAAAAGCCGACTAGAATTACTTAATGAAAATGTGCAAAGTATTCAAGATTTGTTCAGAAAAGATAAAATAAATACAAGCAAAACCGGCATTCCGGCCCTTTTAGTTCCCGTCGCCACCTTGACCAGGATTCCCCTCGGGCGTGTCCGCTGAGCTTGCTTCCTCCTCTTCACTGTCCGAAATGGTCAGCAGTTGGCCATTCCCGACATAAGACTTGAAATGCATGCCCTCGGTGTTCAGCTTGAGGCCGGGGTTCAAGAGGCGGATCTGGTCCAAAGCGTTGTTAAATGAAGCTTCGGTGGACCGGGCTAGCTGCGACCGAATGAACATAAGTTCGTTGAGGGTGTCGGCTACTTGCTTAGTTTTATTGTCATTTATAGCAAGTAGCTGATCACACCGGTCACGAGCGTCGGCGACCCGCCCCCGGAACTCGGTCAGATTCTTCTCCAACTTGGCCACAGCAGCTTGAGAAGATTCAGTCTCCGCCTGAGAAGCTGCGAGTTGGGCCTGAGATGCCTCAAGCTCTGAAGTCAGCTTTGCTACCGACTCCTGAGCCTTTTTGGCCTCTGCCTGAGACGCTTCCAGCTCCTGGGCCGAGGACGCCGCTTGCTCCCGGGCCAAGTTCAGCTCCTATTGAAGTCATCGGGTCTTCAAGCATGTCAGCTCCATTGAGTTCAGCTCATCCAACTCTGGAGTAGAAAAGGGCACCAAGTCGGAATACCTCTTGGGTGCCCGAGCCACTTCTAAAAATTCCCAAGTCACCCCATGATTCCAAAGAGACCGGGGAGATAGCTGAATGTGCTCCTCGGAAGGCTCGAGCACCGAGGAAGGAGCATCAATCGGGGCCGGGGCATCAGGAACAATGTTGTCTGTGGGCTCATCGGGAATGATGACGGGCGCCTCAGCTACAGGAGAAGGAAGAGGAGGAATTGGAGCCTCCATAGCGGGCTCGGCAGGAATCGGGGCCGGGTCAGCACCAGTGGTAGCGGCCCTGCTGGTCCCCTCGGTCAGCTTTCGCTTTTTCCAGGATTTGAGAGCCAAGAGGTGAGCGGGTCTTGGTACCGAGCGAGAGTCCATTTCAACTGCTGCATAGACATCAAAAGATTAACAATAAAAGAAGTTAAGTATTCAATTTTATCTATGAAAGAAATCTAAACTGACCACACTGAATATAAGAAGCTATGGGGGCCAAGCATCCCGACTCTTTGTACGACATTATTCGAGCTGCAGAAGTGGCATCAGAATCCAACAATCGAGTCTCGTCGGTTCGGTAAAAGGCGGAAGGAAGGTCGTGGTGAGTGGAAGACCAATACAATGGAAACTTCCAAGATTCCGAGGAAGAATCAGTTGAGTTAAAGAAAAAAGGACATTGGCCGGGCTCGGCAACGACCTTAAAGAATTTATCCTTAAAGCCCTTGAAGGACTCGGCGTATAAGGAAAAAAGCCGACGGTCGGAGTGACGGTCAGTACGACCTCGGAAAGAAGTCCAGCCTTTCCGGTCGGCAGGTTCCCTACCGGATTGGTTGGTTTGAACCATGAAAAAATAAAAGAATAAAGGACAAGTGCAAGGAATCTCTAGCCTTCGGCAAAGGATCTCAAAGGCTTGCATAAAGGCCCAGCCGTTCGGATGGATTTGGGAAGGGGCAACTTGCAGATGATCCAACACCTGCATTTGAAAGTCGGTAAAGGGAAGACGAACTCCCAACCGAGTAATGACATCTTTGTAAAATAAAAAAAAGTCGGGATCGTTCTCTTCTCGGGAGGAGCAGATGGGCTCACTCGAGCGGGGAAGGCAGATGTAAAAGCCCTCTTGAACCCCGAGGGGAATCAAAGCAAGGTCCTCGGAATCCAATACCGAGGTGTGTTGTAACACCTCATGGGTGACCCAGGGGAACCTACCTGTTAAAGTAGGGGAAGGAGTTTTAGATCGAGACCCAGTCGCGGATTCCTCAGCAGTTCTGGCCCGAGATGAGTCCATAATTACCTACGGCAATAAAAAAGAGAAACAATTATTAGTGAAGTACCTGGAAGAAGAATCATCAAAGGGCGAGGGGGAGAAGAGGTCGGAGTCGGTACGGCGGGAGCCTCAATAGAAGTCGGCATCCTGGCATTACTGTCTAATCGGGGCGGTGGTGCATTGGTCTCTCTTGAAGGAGGCTTAGGAAACCTGACGGGGTTGTGCCGGCATCGATCCAGTAGGGCCTCGGCTTGTCTATTGAGATACCTACTGGCTAAGTATATGAATTCCTCCACACAGTTCGGACAATGTTTATATCGGATTTCAAATTCTGGCTCATGTGTGGGGCTGGTCCTATAATGAATTAAAGGGGCATTACTTGAAGGAGTAGGAGCCCTGGGGGGTACCTTAGACTCGGAGGCAAGTATTGCCGATTGCTGGTGTGATGATGACCCTACCTTAGAAGGCCCTAATCTAGAAGGATTGGGAGGTTTAGGGATAGGGGCTTTTGAACTGCCAGGGGCAGAAGGAACCCGAAGCAGGGATTTTCTTTTTTCTTCTTCAGAAAGGGGAAGGCCATAAAGCCAGAATGCAGCGCGAGGGGAAACCATTTTGCGGATTTCTTCTTCTTGTTCAGGGGTGTATTTCATGATGAATGGGGAAAAAAGCACAAGAACTAGGAAATGTAGAAGTGAAAGAAATGTGCAGAAAAGGTCGACACTTAGGGTTCGTGCAGAGTAAGACGAAATATAAGGAATTACAATAATAGTAAATGAAAGAAGAAAGTGAATGAAAGATACCTGGAATAGAAGAAGGTTGATGAAAGGAGGATCGACAGCGAGGAACGAGTGACTCAGAAAAGGCACTGAAAGGAGCAAGAATGCAGAGAATGCAAAAGATGCAGAAGGGGCACAAGGGAGATGAGAATGCAGAAGAGGTGAAGGCCAAATCAAAATAAAGGTATTTTAATGAAATGAAACGGAAGGGGCACATTAAACATAAAGAGGAACCGCCAAAATTCAAAAGTCATGGATAATAACTGCTGGTTTTGGAAGAACGTGGAAGGGGCAAAGATGTCATTAGCACATAAAGGAAATGATTGAAACGTGCAAAGAAAGGACAAATGCTGGTCGACAAGACACGTGGCAGTTGGAAATTGGAAGACTTTCCATTCCTCTATGTTCATAGCTATTCAGGCTGCTTTGAAAAGACAACAGATAGCTCGACATAAGAATCAATAAGAAATGATCGGTGGACATTGTCAGAAGGTGGATTATCTCGACAAGGGGCAGATGCGAAGTATATCCCGGCTCGGATAATGATCACCTCGGCTCGGGTCTTGATTACCTCGGTTCAGACGATTGGCACCTCGGCTCGAACCTTGGACACATCGGTCCGGATGATAACAATCTCGGTTCGGACACCAACTAACCTTGCTCGGGTTATTCCCAAAAAGCATGGTCGGCTCTATTACTGATACATCCCGGCCACCCAGAATGCTAGATGACCGGGCTGAGGGGCATCTGTTACAGATAAAAGATAAGTAATAATATTATCTTTATCTTTTTGACTCAAATATTTGAATCTCCAGTAGTCCGTTATCGTAACCACCCAGAAGATAGAAGATATAATGGTTATCATCCTGTTATCAATATCTCCACTTCTGAGGGAACGAAGATATTGGGCCAACCGTCTGTTATCAAAATCCAGGTTAGAACCCTATAAATACAGCACATCCCATGGTGAAAGGTACACACACAATTCTTACTCTCTCTTTCCATTCACACGGCACACACCGCACACCAATTGCTTCGTGTGTATCGCTGCTGTGATCTTCTTCTTCCTTAAGTTGCTTCAGTTCATAAGCTTCTTAAGAGAGAGAGAGCTCGATCCTATAGAAAATTATCCAACCCCACTTGTTGGACATTTCTGTTCTCTCCGAGCAGAACAGTTTTATTTATTATGATTTGTGTCTTTTAATAGCTTTTGGTTTGAGATTACTAGTCTTAGTAATTCTTGTTTGGTTTGTTGTTATGTAAAACAACACATTTAAGAAGAAAACTCCCAATGCTATTAAAGAGATAAGGAAATTTTCCCAAAAGGCCATGGGGACAAATGATGTGGGGGTGGATGTGAAGCTGAACGAGTATGTATAGTGCCAGAGAATCATAAGTGTTGTAAGGAATAGTTTTTGCTCCTGCAAAAAAACCCACCTGCACTTCTTTCATGACGTCGACAAGGGGTGCAACCAAATTGCGATGAGAGTCAGAGTGACTCTGACATGCATGACAAGTCCTCAACACTGTTCGACGGGTGGTGATGATGGACAACACGTTGACAAAGTGGCCAAAGGCAGTGTTGAAGGGGTGTGAATGGCACACACATTCTCCTTCACATAAGAGGTAATGTTGTCTATGATATGTTATTAAAAATTAGCATATGTAGCTAACAAATAAAGTCCAAACTTGGATTTGTTTCACTTTGATCTAACTAAACTTAGTGTTCAATTTATTTTTCATTGTTATAGATAATCAAACTGTGTCTTGGTAAAATTGTGTCTTGGTGACTTGTTGGTCATGGATTCGAATCCGGAAACAACCTCTTTGCATATGTAAGGGTAAGGTTGCGTACAATATCCCTCCCCCTTACCTGCGTATAGCGTGGAGCCTCTGGGTAATAGGGTACGTAGTTTTATTTTGTTATAGATAATCAAATTACAATATTTTAGGGTTCGATTTATTGTTTAATAGAATCAAATCAAATCAATCTCTTTTGGAATTTTAGGAATTGACAAAACAAAGGGTAAGGGTTGAGAAGGCATAGGAGGAAAGAAGAAGTCATATCAAAAGACATAAGTAGCAAAAGATTGTCTCCAATTGAAGGATTGATACTTATATGTCTTTATTCATTTCCATTGAAATCCATTTCAGTAATTGTTCATCACAAGTGTTACCTTTGTTTACTAATTCCTTTGGTGAGCCAAATGATAATAAGGTGAGGAAGGATGATTCACGATGGAGACTGGGATTGGCTTGCTGCTCATTATAAAAATATAGCAGAGATAAAAATATGTATCTAGAATGTGGTATTTGATTCTTCTAAAGTAAATTCTTCAATTTTCTTTCTAGTAGCAACAAGACTATATTCCTGAGCTTATTCTAAGGAGACCATGGGACAAATCTGATCTGTTATGATGTGGAGGGTAGTTTTTTTCCTGATGGACAGAAAGTATTAAAACATAATTCAATCACTTCGCTGTCCATCCAAAAGCAGGGGCTGATGATTGTAGTTTTTTTTTTCATTTAACATGCAGTGATACTAGAGCTATGGTCCTACTATTGTTGTTTTTTTTTCTTCCAGTATAACTAAATGTTCCGAGACCATTTTTAATTAGTGTTCATGCATTTTATGTCAAAGAAAGTATAGTAGATTGCTTCCATTGGGTTGTGTGGTGAACATAAATACCGTGTGATATTATATCTTATTTCACTATTGTTGAATTTTAAGAGTATCAAGGAAATTGGACAACCTAATTCAACAACAAACAATGTGAAATATAGTTGCATGTTTCTATCTTGTGATATTTTTGAAGTAATTTTGTTTATCAAATTATTGCATTTAAAAATAATTGATCAAATATATTGATTGATCATTTAATGTGTTAATTGTTGTTTCTGTGATAAAATTATTGTTTTAGGGC
Organism: Glycine tomentella; assembly: GCA_007407185.1. Taxonomy (NCBI): domain Eukaryota; kingdom Viridiplantae; phylum Streptophyta; class Magnoliopsida; order Fabales; family Fabaceae; genus Glycine; species Glycine tomentella. The sequence goes on from PYAF01005793.1 coordinate 479,981, forward strand.
ATCTCATCATGTAGTTTTTATTTATCATCCCCAACACATCGTGTAGTTGGGAAAAGGAAAGGTCTATAATTGTCTTATTGATAAAAAAACTACACAATAGACCATTACCTCTCAATCATATGATAGTCAGATGCACCGCTACGACTACCTATAAAGGATGCAAGAGTTATGGTAGTAGGTGATGCAATTGGTACTTTTGTTGCATGACCAATCAACGTTATTGATTTAGTCTCTATGGTATGACTCCTTATGATATATATTAGATTCTTTTATTTAATTTTTTTTATTTTCTATATAAATGTCTCACTATAATGTTTTTTCATTTAGGTTCCTGGAAAATCTAAAGGCAAAGATTCAACAAAAACAAATGAATCAGATATAAAGAAACAAGAAATAGAAAAGTTAGAGCATTAAGAGTCTTTCCTTACAATTGATGCAAATAATCTCCCTATGGACTGCAAATTTATTGATATCTATGTTAAAGATAAGCTTCAAGATGGTGCCTTGTTAAACATAAAAATGAAGAGAAATATTTTCGGTATATCATATATAAATTTTATTGGTCAAGAAATTATCAACGAACTTATTCTTCATGAATGGTTAGATTGTCCTATTATTTGTGTTTATATCCAGTACTTTAAGTAAACAAATTTTTGCAATTGCTATTCAATTAAACATTGATATTATTGGTAACATGATTTTATCTTCATTGAAGGTATTTGCATTATCAGTTGGTCTTTGCAAGACAAAATACAAGGACATTCTCATTCTTATATATGCCCACATAATACAACTCCAAAAAGCACCAGGGCAATAAAGTATATAGCTGATGTACTTATTGAATTTAATTGACGAGACAATTAAGTTATTCTTGACACCTTACAATACATGGTAAATAACTTTTTAATAAATTTATTTACTTTAATGAATTTATAAGAATATAGGTTACATAAATTTGCTAATTAACAAGTTTTGTGAGGCCCATTAGGTGTTGATTGCATCAATGTCACCTTATTGACAATATATTATATGGATTCTATGCATGGTGATCTAAAGCATAAACAACACATAAAATATACATTTGAAAAGTAAGTTAGATGCATTTTTATTTTCAATATAACAAACATGAGATATATTGAATGCAATGACTTGAATATATTTATTTCATTTTGTTAGAGCTTTTGCTCATTTACCAAGCTAGTAAGGAAATTAGGACTTGGATCCCTATACAAGTATGTACAAAATTTTTCTACACTTTAATCTCTTGCCCAAATCTTGATCAAACAAATTTATTGTCCAAAACAAGGATAATACATCATTCATTTAATCTTTCATTTTGACCTTTATAGTGCCCTCAATGAGACCATTTAAGAGCGCTTAATAAGCAATGTGAAAGACTTCCCCCCTTTAATAATTGTAAGATAAACAACACGTCTAAGTGCTATTTAAAACGTAATTTACGTGCTATTAAAGAACTTTTTTTAGTAGTGTTTATTATTATTATTATAGAACATATCCAATGAAATATGGAAAAAAAGTTAACCAAACAATTTTTCCTGCTTAAATTATTCAACTGAGAATCCTTTTTGATTAAATGATATAATAACAAGTTTTTGGGGTAAAATATTGAAGGACCTATTGCATTTGCGTTCAATTTTTTTGCACAATACACACTTAAAAAGGTAAATTTTTTGGTTATGATGAAAAGTATTTGAAGAAGACTCTACTTTTTAATTATTATTTTTAAATAAGTAATATTATTTATTACAATATTTATAATAATTTATACACATTGATAACACATTAGGAGATTATTTAAATCTTTAGAGTAAATTTTTATTAAACTATGTAAAAATTATCTTTTTAAATTATCTTTGATGTATATGTATTTTGATTAGTTCATTATAAACAATAACTATTTTTTGAAAGTGAACTAATCCAATATGTGATTTAACTTTAAGAAGTTGATCAAGTGAATCAAGAAAATGTTTCACATCTAATTGGTTATAGGTTTAACCCTCCACTTATGTTCTTGAGATGAAATAAATGTAAGTATATTTGTTTAAGGCTGTCCTTACCTTAGATTGTGGATTGTGACACCACTCCCTCCCCTTTAGCTTTAATGTATCACTCTCACACACAATCCAATATGTAATATATCTAAAATTGTTCATAACTCAATTTGATTCAGTTTAGATATAAAGAAAATGGATTCATTTGATTTGATTTTTTTTTTTCAAATTTAAACTAAACTCACCAAACAAGTTGATTTGGTTCAGTATGTAATCATAAAAATAACTTCATTTCAATTGAAAAATTAAAGAGAAGATTCAAGTTAGTTTGTTCCTTTTTTTTTTTTTATCAATAGGGGCAAGAGCTCAACACACTAAAAACCACAAATAAAAATGTGTATATAGCACAAACATTAGTTAGGGGTAGATGATGAAGTTGAATTCAAGCAATAGTAACGTTGAAGACATGCATGCCAATGTCTAAGTTTAAACTTTTGCAATCGGATTTACAACCTGATGACCTTGTGGAAGACATGTTAAAGATGCATCCTATTTGCGTATTAGTAGAAGTTAAGAACATCTTTAACGCTGAGTCTTCAATCAGGATCTTAAGCTCAAGATCTCATCTTACTTTTAATATTTTTTTAATATGTATGATTTAACAGGTTTGGGAGGAAATCAACAAATTAAAGATGGGAAGAACACAAGATGAAATGGGGTTGAATCAAAATAAAACACCTTGCTAGTGTATGAATCACTCCTTTATGCAACATTTGAACTATCATAGCTTAATTGGATTCTATATGAATGTGTTTCAATTCAATAATGAATTTGAATAAAATATTATTAAGTTGAAATTTATAAGGTTATACTGATATAATTTGATCTCTCCTTATATATATATACACATATCCCTTTTTTCTATAATTTTTTCAAAACTTTTATTTTAGTAAATATTCATAAATATACTAAAATATATATAAAATTCATGTATATATATATATATATATATATATATATATATATATATATATATATATA
>PYAF01005793.1:493726-524895 GCA_007407185.1 Glycine tomentella
CAATTTCTTAGTCACTTCTTCTTGTCTTTTTTAACACAGCGATGATAATATATAAGGACTGTTTTAGTTTGGTTAAAATATCTGCGGATCCACACCACAGCCAGCAGGATACTTGGATTGTAAACCTTAGAAAATGTTGTATGTATCTTTCCATGCTAGTTAACACTTATAAGTATGATGAGTGATATGCATAATAGAAGAAAGAGAAGAGAAAGATTGATGTTGGGTGTCCAAAAAACATTTTTAAATATGAAGAGAGATAGAAAAAAATAATGAGGATTAACAGAGTGATAGGATCCTAAGAGGTCCGAAAGAAGGATAATTAAGTAGTTTAAAAATTATATAGAATTAAGTTAGATATTTACAAATTATATAATTTTTATTTTATTTATATTAAAATAATATGATGTTAACACTTTAAATAATTATTATTCATTGATTGATATCTCGTAGGATTATATAAATATATTTATTTTTATCTATTATAAAAATATAACAGAGATAAAAATATGTATCTAAAATGTGGTATTTGATTCTTCTAAAGTAAATTCTTCAATTTTCTTTCTAGCAGCAATAAGACATATTCTCGAGCTTATTATAAGGAGAACGTGGGACAAATCTGGTCTGTTATGATGTGGAGGATAGCTTTTTTCGGAGAGAAAGTATTAAAACATAATTCAATCACTTCGCTGTCCATCCAAAAGCAGGGGTGATGATTGTAGTTTTTTTTCATTTAACATGCGGTAATACTAGAGCTATGGTCCTACTATTGTTGTTGTTTTTTTTTTCTTCCAGTATAACTAAATGTTCTGAGACCATTTTTAATTAGTGTTCATGCATTTTATGTTAAAAAAAGTATAGTAGATTACTTCCATTGGGTTGTGTGGTGAACATAAATACCGTTGATATTATATCTTATTTCACTATTGTTGAATTCTAAGGTATCAAGGAAATTGAGCTAATTTTACCGTTGTTTTTCATGTTTTAAAGGTTTTTTTTTTTAACACTTTTTACTTGCTATTGTTTCAAAATATTTATCTATCTTGTCAACTTGATCCTTTGATGTTAAAAAATTGATATGTTCCTTCTTTGCTTGATTTATCAACTAATACAAGTTATATATTTTGAATAATTCATAATTTTAGTTTTATCTAATTTTTAATTTATTTTAATGTATACATAAAAATTAAGTGTACTGAAATGTTTAATTTGACAATGCTAATTTAAATTTATGAATAACCAAATTTCACCTTCTCTACATGGATTTATGAATCTCCTTAAGCTAGAGACCTTAATTGTTTTTTAATCATTAAGTGGGTGATAAATATTTTTTTATCATTAGTTGGTTGTTAATTTTTTTATCATTAGATGGGTGTTAAATTATTTTTATCATTAGATGAGTTTAAAATATATTTTTTTCATCAAATAAGTGTTGAATATTTTTTTAGAGTAAAATATGTTTGGAGTTCCTGTAAAATTTGAAAAATATTATTTTGGTACTTGTAAATTTTTTTGTATTAATTTAGTCTTTGTAAAAATAAAATATTTTTTTTATGTTCCTTAGTGGTATTTTAGTTATACGGTAATCTGATGTAAAGAATAAACATACACTTGTAAATTTGATTACAAATAAATTAAAAAATTTATGGTGATTAAAATTTTCTAATATAAATTAAACAATTTTTTACATCTAACCCCCCTCCCCCCCCAAAAAAAATTATAATTTTTTGTCACTATCTATACAATTTTATCACATTTTATGATAAGATTAGAGAGAAAGATAAAAGAACATTGAATTTTAGAGTGTGGTTGGAAAGACAGAGAGAGAAAGTAATTAAGTTCATTAGTTATGTAAAGAAATTATTTAACAAAGTTATCATTAAAGACCATAAAAAATATATTTTATTTAATAGGAACCAAATTAATATGAATTTTTTTATGAAGATCATAATATTACTTTTTAATTTTACAGGGACTTCAAACATATTTACCTTTTTTTAACATTAGACGGGTGTTAAATCTTTTATTTTATTTTTATTTTAGATGATTGTTAAATCTGTTTTTATCATTAGATGAATGTTAAATCTTCTTTTTTTTTATATATATATTAGAGGGTTGTTAAATTATTTTTTATCTTTAGATAGGTGTTATATATATATATATATTTTTTTTTCTTTTAGATGGATTTAATATCTTTCCTTTTTTTTTAATCATTAATGGGTGTTAAAATGTAAAAGATTAAAATACTCTTCTGCACATTTTTTTTTTTTGATATAAACTCTCCCGCACTTTCTTTCTATATATACCTACGAACACTTTCTTTCTATATATACCTACAAACACTTTCTTTCTAGCACAAACCTAACTAAAAAGGAAAACTTTTCCCACACACAAAATTTAGCTTCTACATTCACATTCATTCCCATAACCTTACTCTAATATTTTTGCTCTTTCTTTTTGCCCTCTCTTATTGGCTTCTACCGCATTGGCCTTCCTCTCGCATATTTGTTCATCTTCTCCTTTCATATATTTGTACCCTAAAATTTGGTGAAACATGTGGATATTAGCACCTTTTGCTCCTAGTGCCACCATCAATTCAAGCTTATTTCTTGCCTCTTGTTTAGTTTAGTCGATACTCATCAGATTAATTAGAAGCTAACTGTCCATATCTCAGCTTTTTGGTATGTCTTGCACACCTTTTTATTCTCTTTGATATTATCTTCATCGTATTATATTTTTCTTTGATATTATAAAATTCAATGCTTTCAATGTTAATGGCTGTGTCAGTTCACTATTTTGTTAAAGGCTATATTAGCTCACTATTTTGTTAAAGGCTAACTTTGTGGAGTGGCTGCTGGGTATATTAACTTAAAATCACCGAAATCTGATTAGGGAGTGCTAGAACTCTTGGAAAGGCCTGCTCATGTTATTATGTTTAGCTTTTGTGAATAATTATTTTTTTAGATTAGTAAAGTATGGATAAAAAATGGATGGTTGCCAACCGCTTATCAAAAGAATATGAGGATGAAGTGGATGAGTTCATTAGGTCTGTTGTTGATCATCCAGAAAACCCAAGTAAAATCATATGCCCTTGTTTTAAGTGTTGTTATGCAAGGGGAGTTTGTGGGCATGTCTTGAAAGATCATTTAGCGTATAATGGAATTGATTGAAGTTATACACGTTGGACCAGGCACGGTGAGACAAGAGATGAATTCAATGATTTGGGGAGTAATGACAGCTATGCTACAAATGATACAAACACAAATACATATGACGATGATCGCCTTGAAGAGATTGCAAAAGTAGTTGAAGAAGATCTTTGAGATTGTCCTGGAATGTTTACGAAGTTGGAAAGTGATGCAAAGGAACCACTGTACAGTGGTTCACTACTACAAAAAGGGTTTTTTAAGACGCGTGTTTTAAGACGGTTGTGGGATAACCGTCGTAGAAGGATACGCAGTGGCATTTTCGAAATTAAGTTCAACTTTTTTAAGACGGTTTTCATAAAACCGTTTTTGAAAACAAGTGTTCAAAGACGGTTTTCGTAAAATCGTCTTTGAAAACAAGTATTCAAAGACGGTTTTACGAAAACCGTCTTAAAATTGAGTGCCTTTTTTACTTTTTGTAACCTCCCTCTCCCTCACCCTCCCCTGTTAAAATTTTGAAATTTGAATTTAAAATTTAAAATAAAAAATGAAAACGAAACCGCGCTTCTTTATTCTTCGTGTGTTCCCTTTCACACCGTCACTCATGTCTCACTCCAAACCCATTCTCATGGGCTACTTTTCTTGCAGTGTTGAATGTGGTGAGGGAACTGGAGGAAGGGTGCGACACTAGGGTTGGGAGGTTGAGGCAAGTGGTGGATGCCATGGCCGTCGAGATGCATGCTGGTTTGGCTTCTGAAGGTGGCTCAAAATGCTTCTCAAATTCGTCGATAATCTCCCTAATGGGTAAATAAAATCATCTCTTTCTTCTTCCAATTGCTTTGCCCCTTAACTCTGCCATTGCATAAAGTTCGGCTCTTTTACATTTTTACTGATGAGCGTTTCTTCTTTTCATTCCTTCTTTGTGAAAGTGAATGTTTGATAGATTCTATGGTTCAAGTGTCATTTCGCTTCCCTTTTCACGGTTTGTCCTATTTTTTTATGTCCTGTTGTGCTGTGTGTAGCTGTAGTCCAATTACTTGAAGTTATTGATTATTACCTGAAGCTCGTCTCTGTGAAAGTAACAAGCCTTGTTCGTACCCGGATTTTGCCACTGTATACAATAGCTATGTCCCTACCATACCTAGTTGCTAGTGCAAACTGGGTACTTGGAGAACTAGGCTCTTATCTACCACAAGTAAGACAGAATGTCAACTAACTATCGTAATTCAAGCAAATTCAGATTCAAATTGCTTCTCAATATGCTTTCATGTAACTTTTGTGATGAAATACCTTCTACACATTTTTAGCTGATCCCAAGTTGGTTTCTGTGTCTTTTCAGGAGATAATTATTGATGTATATTCTCAATTGATCATGGCATTGGTCGTGCCAGATAAGTAGGGTCCTTCTTGCTATCCAGAGCGGGTTTCTGCTGCTGGGGCAATTACCACACTACTTGATGTGAGCTTTTTTAGAATTGAATTGGAAACAATCGAGAAGACCATGAATCTTGAATCAGTTAAGAGATATGGGGAATTCTAATTTGAACAATATAGATGCTGTGGGGACAAAACTTTTTCCTCTACTAAAATCAACTTGCTTTTTTATTTTCTTAGTGTGGTAGCCACCTGAAGCAATTGCCTTATTGGACTTGCTTTTGAAATATCAATCCAAATTTTATGTTGGATTTATTATTTTTTATTCTCTATAAAACATCCACAGGTAAATGATTTCTGTACCCCTTACTGTAGCACTAGCAGCTCTTCATTTGAAGTAGGGGGTGGGGGCTCTTTGTAGACATTTTGAAATGTTTCTACACTACTATAACCAGCAAGTTTTTTCCTGTCCTCGAATATCAGTAAATGATGCTACCTTCATATTTCTCTTCAAGGCAATTCAGACTGTGTTGGGAATCTTTGTAAGTTTTCTTGTCACTTTCTAATTCTGCCCCCTCTTCTTTCCTGATGTTCTTGCAATTTGCTTGTGATTATTGATATATATTTTTTGGTATAATTATGTTTTTTAGGCTGGATTGCTCAGTGCATTCATTATTAAGAAGCTCTATTTTGGCATGTTGATAAGGTTAATTCTAAATTCCATTACTTTTGAATATGCTTAGCATAATGTGACAGAGAGTTCAAGAGTGACAACCAAGTACGTGAAATTCTTCAACACATTCATTAGGCATGTCCAAGATTGTTGCTAATGAGACTACTTAACTGATATTTATTTCCTTGCTACAGGCATGTTTTTGCCACTTTCTCATTCATTGTTGAATCTCATGCGTGGGCTAGTCTCATGCGTGGAGCTGTCTCTATCGTGTACTTGCTTGCAATCAGGTTAAGGAATCAAACTTCATTGCTTTTAATTCTTCATCTCTTGTGACAACCAAGTTTTAAATACTGTTTTCTAGAACATTTTCAGCAATTGTACTTTACAAGGTTAGTAGGGTCTTGCTGTAATCTCTAATCTATTTTATATTTTACTTAATTAATCAGCATGGAGAACATACTAAAACACCATGAAAGTTATGCCTATTCAGAGAGACAACTAATAGCAAATGATTCTGAGACACATGTTTGTCATGAAATGTACACACATTAAAAAACAAGCATATAATTTCTCTCTTGAATCAAAATTCTCTAACGGCAATTAATACTACTGCAAACAAACACAAAGTTGGGTCTAAATTGTAGGAGTTAATTATATGTGGTGCAGTCAAAACCAATATTTAAATATCATACCTGACAATTAAAATGAACTAAGCACTAGCTTTATACATGTACATTGTGCAGGAAAACTGGACCATTGAATACACTAGACTGAAGGCAAATTTAACCTTTTACAGAGAAACCACAGGTAGATAAGGAACTCTATCTATATAGAAAAGGCAAGATCATAGCAATAGCTTCCTGTACTGGAATATATAATATCTATTCTTTGATTTCTTTGTAAAAAGAATTAAGTAGTTCAATATAGGTTATAACATATATCTGACAAGATTTTAAATTGAGAGAAAAAGGCTATTCCCCTTCATTAACCACCATTTGGAGGGGAACAAAAAGTTAGCTCGAGGGAATTGTTTCGCATACTCTCCCTTCATCACTCTAAAACTCTCTTTTGAATTGTTAATATTGTTCAGTTGGCTTAGGATTATATGATTTAGCAGGTCGAATTATGGGATCTGGTGATCTACTTACAGGTAATATGAAATAATATGCAATCAGAGTCTATGAAACCAGGGCAAGGGAGGGGGTGATTTGGGATCCATACAACCTAGTTTATTTTTCTTACTTTTGGGGTAGTTCAGTGTTTTAACCTTAGTTTTGGTTTACAGTCACTTCAATTATCAAACCTGTGACAGCCATTTTAAACCATACAATATATCATTGCTTGTTGCTTATGTTTGTTAATTATCGATGTCATCTCAATTTGAATGCAACTGATTTTTTGGAAAATTTGCGAGGACATAAGCTGGCTTTTGTGGGGGATTCACTGAACAGGAACATGTGGGAGTCCATGGTGTGTATCCTACGTCAAAGTGTCAAGGACAAGAAACGTGTTTTTGAAATTTCAGGAAAAACAGAATTTAAGAAGAAAGGTGTCTATGCTTTTAGATTTGAGGCAAGTTTCTAGTACATTCATGAGATTTTCCCAAGTATATATCTTGTAATGATATGTCATTGATTTTCTTTTGGTTATATTTCTAGGATTATAATTGTTCAGTAGATTTTGTCAGTTCACCATTCATTGTTCAAGAGTCAAATTTCAAAGGCATAAATGGGTCCTTTGAGACATTAAGATTGGATTTGATGGACCAGACAAGTACTACCTATCATGATGCTGATATCATAGTCTTCAATACAGGCCATTGGTGGACCCATGAGAAAACATCGAGGGGGTGAGTTCAAGCTGTTTTTTATATATTATTGCCTTCAAATTGTCTATGCCTTTATGGTTCTCTGCTTCAAAGTGGCCTTGAAATCTGTAGATTAGAATGGTGCTACTTGAAGATGAATTACAGAATTTTAGCATGATATTTGATTCAACCTTCTATATACCACATGCTTACTATTGTCATGTGAGACTGCTTTTCCAATCAAAACTTTAATATATTGTTTTCTTCACGCCTCTAATTTTTGTGGCTTATAGTGCTTACTATTTGTAAATTATAACAGAATTTTGGCATGATATTTAATTAAAGCTCTTGCATACCATGCTTCCAACTTTATCACTTGTGATTGCTTTTTTATCCAAGATGTTAATCTCGCTTGTCATCTTAACTATATATTTTCAGCCACGTAGTGCTTACCATTTGTGATCCTTATAGCAATAAGTAAGGTTTTTGATTTTTCTGTCATCCAGTGCTTTCTCTGTTTGGAACTCACCCCCAATCACTCAATATCTCATTCCTTTATACCTTCGTGTTCCCCATTAATCTATTTCTACAAAGAATATTACTTTGTAATCATATTTGGCTTTCTTTTTTTAAAAAAATATATTTGGATTTCTGTTATTTATTTGTGATTTCCATCTAATTTTCTTCAAGCAATATGGTTGTGATTTAAGTTTTTAATTTATATATATATATATATATATATATATATATATAGTATGTGTGTGGGTATAATATATATAGATTAATTTATCTTGTAATTTAATTTTAAGATAATAATAATAATTTATTTGTGATCATTCTAATATTAACTATATATACACTTAATAGCAAATTCAAAGACTTTAATAATTTTTCAATTTTTAACTAATTTTTTTAAACATAATATAATACTATACTTAATAGCAAATTGTAAAAAATCATAGTGCACGTGCATGCAACATTGGATTTGAAAAAGTGTCTTTATTGCACTGCTGGAAATGTTTTTTAACCCACTATTTTCTTAATTGGTGCAAGAACAATGGATTATATGGCTTGCTTGTTTATTCTTTTTCTGATGTAGTTGGTTTAATAGAAAAAATTCCATTTCACTTTTTCGGTCTATGGAAGATATTGAACGGATTGTGGAGGGTAATTAATAATTATAGATACCTCTATTTCTTTTCTCCCAATGAATTCTTTATATTATTATTTTTAAAATATTTCTGGCTTTTTCTTAAATGAATTTAGTTAACATGTTCTTTAATTAATATTTTTTTTTATTTTAACCCAGTGATTCTAAGACGGTTATAGCTTAGAACTGTCCTAGAATAGTGTTTCTTATTTTTTTTTATTTTAGCACAGGGATTCTAAGACGATTCTTGGGTAAAACCGTCTTAGAAGAGTTTTTTTTTTATTTTTTTTATTTTAGCACAGGGATTCTAGGACGATTTTAAGGTATAACCATCTTAGAATAGTCATATGCTAAGACGGTTATACCTGAGAATCATCTTAGAATAGTGATTTTTTTTTTATTTTTTTTATTTTTCAACACCTTCTAAGACGGTCTATTGGGGAACCATCTTAGAATCATTTGAAACGAAGACGGTTTAGTTGAAGGTCTTACTTTTAAAGACGCTCGATACAAACACGGTTGGAAAACCGTCTTAGAATCCCGGTTTGTAGTAATGGTTATATCAAGTTCACAAGGTTGCCAACAATATTAAAATTGTATATCTTGAAAGCAGGCAATGGATGGTCTGACAAGAGTTTCACATAATTGCTTAAAGTTATGAAACTTATGTTGCTTGAAGATAATGTGCTTCCTAGTCGAACATATGAGGCTAAGAGAATGTTGTGCTCTATAGGCATGAACTATGAAAAGATTCATGTTTATCCTAACAATTGCCTCTTATTTCGTAATGAATATGCATCATTGAACATGTGTCCTAAATGTAAGGCCTTGCGATATAACAGAAAATAATCAACTCCAGCGAAGGTTGTATGGTATTTCTCCATAATATTGAGATTTATGAGCATGTATCATAGTGCGAAAGATGCAAAGCAGTTAACATTGCATTCAAATAAAAGGATTCAAGATGACATGCTTCGTCACCCAACATATTCTCCTAAATGGATTAAAATTGATCAAGATTATCTTGAATTTGGGGAAGAAGCAAGAAACATAGCTAAGACTTGCATTGTCTACTGATGGAATGAACCCACATAGTATTCAAAGTAATTCCACAGTAATTGTAGTAATTTACATTCTACCTCCATGGTTATGCATGAAGCGCAAGTACATGATGTTGTCTATGTTAATTTATGGGCCTAAAGAACCAGGATATGATATAGATGTATACTTGGCTCCATTAATTGAAGAACCGAAACAAATATGGGATACATGTGTGGAGGTGTATGATGGATACAAGAAGGAAAACTTCACTTTGAGGGCTATGCTATTTGGGACAATTAACGATTTTCCAGCATACAGTAATTTGTCGGGAAACAGTATCAAAGGACAATGTGCATGCCCTTTATGTGAGAAGAATACATATTGGATATGATTGGAACATTGTACGAAAAATGTCTTCCAAGGACATTGTAGATTTTTTACCCTCGACACGTCGTTATCGATTATTGAGGAAAACATTCAATGGGAATACAGAGGAATGTAGAGCTCCTATTCCATTGATTAGTCATAAGTTATTTGAAAAATGTTCAAAATTTAAGTAATAATTTTGGTAAACCATTTGCAGGTGATCTTGCCACTAGTGGGTGGAGGAAAATGTCTATTTTCTTTGAATTACTATACTGGAAGTCATTGTTGTTAGATACAGGGGGAGCTTGAAGAAGGATCAAGATGTATGCTGAAGGAAGATGTATATATACTATTTGCTTTTAACATGCCATTCAATTGAAGGAATTTGTAATAGTTAGATGTATGAGAGTTACATCCTATGATCCATAGCATTGCATAAACATCATTCATTGACTTGCATTCATGATTTTACAAAAGCACATGGATTGTGAAAAAGGTTTAAGATTTCATGATTGCATCAAAGACAAGGTTTCATGGTTTCAAGTTTTTGGAAAAATCATTTTGGACTGTGTTAATCGATTACCACATATTGGTAATTTATTACTTGAGCCTTGAAGAATATTTTAATCGATTAACCACATTATGTAATCGATTACTCAGTATAAACATAGAACATGACTTAACTGTGATAATTGATTACGACTTATTCGTAATCGATTACTTAGTTTATTTTTTGAAAAGAAGTACCCCTGTAGTAATCGATTACAGGTTGAAATAATCGATGACTTTGTTCATATATCATTTCCAGAAAACTGAAGAACATTTTAATCGGTTAAATTTGTTTTCAATTGATTACATTTGAAGTTTTAATCGATTACATTGACGATTTAATCGATTACATTCAGTTACAACTGTTTTTTATAAATAGATGATGAGTTTTCTTTAACTCACAACACATTACTCTACAAAATTTTCAAAGTTTTCAAAAGCCTTTTGAAAGTGAGAAAGGATATTTTGAGTTCTAAAGTTCTTGTCCCACAAATTCAAACCTTCATGGTGTATTGAAAGATTTCTTAGACAAGACATCAAAAAAGCATTTGGAGAGGAAGTTCTAAAATTGTTTTTCATTTCAACTCTAATTGGTAAACCATAATCACTCATATTCGTTAGATCATTAGGTTGTCTCCCGCCATTAGCTTTGTTTGTTAATTCATTTTTGTATTTTTGGTTGTTTGTAACTATTACTAAGGGTTCTTGAAGCTTTTCTAGAGTGAGTTTCTCTAGAGGGAAGAGTAGAGAAGGGTTTCTCTATGTCTTGAACATTAGAAGTCTAATATGGTTTTAGATTTCAATTCTTTATCTAGGGTTAATAAAGGGTGATTGTTATAAAGCTTGTAAGAACAGATTTTGTTAATAGTGGAACTCTAGCTAATGTTTGGTTGGAAGAAACTGGATGTAGCTTCTCTTATTGAGAGGTGAACTAGTATAAGTTCTTGTGTTGATTACTTTCTTTTAATCTCTTCTAGCTATCTTAATATGTGATTCTTTTGGTGAAATCTTATTACTCAACAAGTGAAGCTTTTAGCAATTGTATTCTTGAACTAAGTGGTTTGATTGATTGAAGCATTCTTGGTTTAGTTGTGATAAAATCCTAAATCCGCTGATTGTTTTAAAGAAATTTTAAAGACTCTGTTTTAACCAATTCACCCCCCCTCTTGGTTATTGTGTGTGTTCACTATTGTTTTCAATTGTATGTCAAACGTTTTCTTAATATGATACATATTGAAAAATGTTTATGACAGTGTTATTAGTACATTACTCAATGTTCCTGGAAACACTAAAGATGGTATAAATGCGAAGTTGAACATGGTAAGTATAAGAATAAGTGAAGAATTAAGACTAATAAAGAAGGGAAAGTGTATGTATCTACCTCCTACAACTCATACTAATTTTTGTAAGTTTTTTCATGGAGTTAAAGTTCCAAAGGGATACTCTTCAAACATTAGAAGCCTCATATCTATGAAAGACCTCAAGTTAAAAGGTCTAAAGTCTCATAATTGTCATGTTCTAATGGAACATTTACTACTAGTTGGTATGTAATCCATTTTTCCGAAAAAGGTGTGGATGACCATTACAAAACTAGGTTTCTTCTTCAGGGTGATTTGTCGTGAAGTAATTGATCCTAAGAAATTGTCGATATTACAAAAATAAATTATTGAGACATATTTTGAGCTTGAGATGTAATTTCCACCATTCTTCTTTGACATAATGGTTCATCTGACTGTTCAACTAGTTAGAGAGACAAAATTGTGTAGGCCAACCTATATGAGATGGATGTACCCATTCGAACTTACATGAAGATCTTAAAAATGTATGTAAAAAGTTACAATTGACAAGAGGGTTGTATTGTTGAGCGGTACATAGTTGAAAAAGCTATTGAATTTTGTACTGAATACCTAGGCAATGTTGATTCCATAGGGCTTCCAAGGTCTTGTCACACAGGAAGAACAACATGGGGAAGGGATTAGAAAAGATTAACAATTACCATATCAAGGAAAGAATGGGACCAGTCACACTTATATGTTCTACATAATGATGATGAGGTTGAGCCTTATGTTGAATGACATAAGCAAATACTTTAAAGTTCAAACCAAAATAGGAATGAGAATTAGATAACAAGAAAATACAATGAGTGTTTTATATTATGGTAGAAAGAACAAGTCTTTGCAAAGTTGGGTATAAATAGGTGTTTCCCAAGTCAAAAGCGTAACAGAAAGAATGACGACTTTACCTTGAAAGAACAAGTAGCATTCCTCATAAGGAAAGTGAAAGAATTAAAGAGTAAGCTTCATGCTAAAGAGGTGGATGAACAACCTAATTCAAGAATAGACAATGTGAAAATAGTTTCATGCTTTTTTCCTGTGATTTTCTTGAAGTAATTATTTTATCAAATCATTGCATTTACAAATAATTGATCAAAGATAGTGATTTATTATTTAGGATGTTAAGTGATTTTTTTTATATAATTGTTGTTTTAGGGCATTTCATTATGTAGTTTTTATTTATCATCGCCAATACATCATGTAGTTGGGAAAGGAAAGGTCTATAATCGTGTTGCTAATGAAAAACTACACAATAGACCATTATCTCTCAATCATATGAAAGTTTTGATTGAGTATGTGATATAATCAGATGCACCGCTACCACTACCTATAGAGGATGAAGGAGTCATGGTAGTAGGTGATGCAATTGGTACTTTTGTTGCATGGCCTACTAACCTTATTGATTTAGTCTCTATGGTATAACTCCTTATGGTAAATATACTTTATATTCTGAATTCATTATTTTCTAAATAAATGTCTCACTTTAATTTTTTTTTCCATTGAGTTTCCTGAAAAATCTAAATGCAAAGATTTAGGAAAAGCAAATGAGTCAGGTACTGCTACTAAGAAACAAGAACAAGCAAAGTCAACATTAGGAGCCTCCTCTATAATTGGTGCAAATAATCTTCCCCACTCTAAAAAGATAGATGGACAACCCGATTCAACAACAAACAATGTGAAATATAGTTGCACGTTTCTATCTTGTGATATTTTTGAAGTAATTTTGTTTATCAAATTATTGCATTTAAAAATAATCGATCAAATATATTGATTGATCATTTAATGTGTTAATTGCTGTTTCTGTGATAAAATTATTGTTTTAGGGCAACTCATTATGTAGTTTTTATTTATCATCCCCAACACATCGTGTAGTTGGGAAAAGGAAAGGTCTATAATTGTCTTATTGATAAAAAAAAACTACACAATAGACCATTACCTCTCAATCATATGATAGAGTCAGATGCACCGCTACGACTACTTATAAAGGATGCAAGAGTTATGGTAGTAGGTGATGCAATTGGTACTTTTGTTGCATGACCAATCAACGTTATTGATTTAGTCTCTATGGTATGACTCCTTATGATATATATTAGATTCTTTTATTTAATTTATTTATTTTCTATATAAATGTCTCACTATAATGTTTTTTCATTTAGGTTCCTGGAAAATCTAAAGGCAAAGATTCAACAAAAACAAATGAATCAGATATAAAGAAACAAGAAATAGAAAAGTTAGAGCATTAAGAGTCTTTCCTTACAATTGATGCAAATAATCTCCCTATGGACTGCAAATTTATTGATATCTATGTTAAAGATTAGCTTCAAGATGGTGCGTTGTTGAACATAAACAAGAAGAGAAACATTTTCGGCATATCATATATAAATTTTATTAGTCAACAAATTATCAACGAACTTATTCTTCATGAATGGTTACATTGTCCTATTATTTGTGTTTATATCCGGTACTTTAAGTAAACAAATTTTTGCAATTGCTACTCAATTAAACATTGATATTATTGATAACATGATTTTATCTTCATTGAAGGTATTTGCATTATCAGTTGGTCTTTGCAAGAGAAAATACAAGGACATTCTCATTCTTATATATGCCCACATAATACAACTCCAACGAGCACCAGGGCAATAAAGTATATAGCTGATGTACTTATTGAATTTAATCGATGAGACAATTAAGTTATTCTTGACACCTTACAATACATGGTAAATAACTTTTTAATAAATTTATTTACTTTAATGAATTTATAAGAATATAGGTTACATAAATTTGCTAATTAACAAGTTTTGTCGGGACCATTGGGTGTTGATTGCATCAATGTCACCTTATTGACAATATATTATATGGATTCTATGCATGGTGATCCAAAGCATAAACAATGAAAGATACATTTGAAAAGTAAGTTAGATGCATTTTTATTTTCAATATATCAAACATGAGATATATTTAATGCAATGACTTAAATATATTTATTTCATTTTGTTAGAGCTTTTGCTTATTTACCAAGCTAGTAAGGAAATTAGGATGCCAAATCTAGATTAAACAACAAAATCACTTGGATCCATATACAAGTATATACAAAAGTTTTTTACACTTTAATCACTTGCCCAAATCTTGGTCAAACAAATTTATTGTCCAAAACAAGAATAATACATCATTAATTTAATCTTTCATTTTGACCTTTACAGTGCCCTCAATGAGACCATTTAAGAGCGCCTAATAAGAAATGTGAAGGACTTCCCCCCTTTAATAGTTGTAAGATAAACAACACGTCTAAGTGTTATTTAAAACCTAATTTACGTGCTATTAAAGAACTTTTTGTAGTAGTGTTTATTATTATTATTATAGAACATATCAAATGAAATATGGAAAAAAAGTTAACCAAACAATTTTTCCTGCTTAAATTATTCAATTGAGAATCCTTTTTGATTAAATGATATAATAACAAGTTTTTGGGGTAAAATATTGAAGGACCTATTGTATTTGCACTTAATCTTTTTGCACAATAAACACTTAAAAAGGTAAATTTTTTGGTTATGATTAAAAGTATTTAAAGAACACTCTACTTTTTAATTATTATTTTTAAATAAGTAATATTATTTATTACAATATTTACAATAATTTATACACACAGATAACACATTAGGAAATTATTTAAATCTTAAGAGTAAGTTTTTATTAAATTATGTAAAAGTTACCTTTTAAATTATCTTTGATGTATATGTATTTTGATTAGTTCATTATAAACAATAATTATTTTTTGAAAGTGAACTAATCCAATATGTGATTTAACTTTAAGAAGTTGATCAAGTGAATCAAGAAATTGTTTCACATCTAATTGGTTATAGGTTTAACCCCCCACTTATCTTCTTAAGATGAAATAAATGTAAGTATATTTGTTTAAGGCTCTTCTTACCTTACATTGTGGATTGTGACACCACTCCCTCCCCTTTAGCTTTAATGTACACTCTCACACACAATCCAATATGTAATATATCTAAAATTGTTCATAACTCAATTTAATTCAGTTTAGATATTAAGAAAATGGATTCATTTGGTTTGATTTTTTTTTTTCCAAATTTAAACTAAACTCACCAAACAAGTTGATTTGGTTCAGTATGTAATCATAAAAATAACTTTTCATTTTAATTGAAAAATGAAAGAGAAGATTCAAGTTAGTTTGTTCCTTTTTTTTATCAACAGGGCCAAGAGCTCCACACACTAAAAACCACAAATAAAAATGTATATATAGTGCAAACATTAGTTAGGGGTAGAGGATGAAGTTGAATTCAAGCAATAGTAACGTTGAAGACATGCGTGCCAATGTCTAAGTTTAAACTTTTGCAATTGGATTTACAACCTGGTGACCTTGCGGAAGACATGTTAAAGATGCATCCCATTTGCATATCAGTAGAAGTTAAGAACATCTTTAACGTTGAGTCTTCAATCAAGATCTTAAGCTCAAGATCGATTTTTCCCAAGATCTACTAAAAGAAGTCATCACGGGATCTCCAAGATGTAAGAACGGGTCTTGCACAAGAACCCTTAAGATCCCATCTTTCAATATTTTTTTAAATATGTATGATTTAATGGGTTTGGGAGGAAATCAACAAATTAAAGATGGGAAGAACACAAGATGAAATTGGGTTGAATAAAAATAAAACACATTACTAGTGTATGAATCACTCCTTTATGCAACATTTGAACTGTTAGAGCTCAAATGGATTCTATATGAATGGATTGTCACAATCCTTGCTCAAGAATCAACTTGATGCAATACAACATACATAACCCATATTTTAGTGTTAAAAAGAGTAACACATGATTTTAGATTAATATGAAATTTTACATATGTAATATATGTGAAACAAACTTTCAATCCAACAATGAATTTGAAGAAAATATTATTAAGTTGAAAGTTATAAGGTTATATTGGTGTAATTTGATCCTTATATATATATATATATTTCAAAATTAGTTTTTTTTATAATTTTTTCAAAAATTTTATTTTAATAAATATTCATAAATATACATATATATATATATATATATATATATATAAAATTCATGTATATATATATACACACGCACACTATGCATATGTGAAACAAGTATGGGATGGATACCTCAAATAGAGAAATTACCATATAGTTATTACATATCATCTATAGATTGGTTGTAAAGAATGAATATTTATGTTGCTAACATTATCAAATAACTGTTTCTTTTTTGGTTGTAACTATTTTCTCATGTTATTATTTATTATTTTAGAGGATTTTTTTTCTGTTTTTATTTATCTGTTATTATAAAGTTAAAAATATTTATTAAAAAGAAAGATAATAATATAAAGGAATTTTAAATAATACATTTTTAAATATACATATTTTTAATATAAGTATGAATATTATTTATATTTTATAATTTATGTATTACGATTTTAAATGATAAGTTTAAAAAGAAGTAATATTCAAACTTTCAAACATTACATACACCACAGTAATAAATTATTACTTTTATATTTATTTTAATCAGTGCATTAGAATTTTTATAATTGATTAAATAATTTATGTACTCACATTTTAAAATGTTTTTACATTATTCTATAATTAGAAATTATTATGTATAGTATTAATATATTAAATTTTATAATAACTATCTTAAAAACTATCAACATCAACAACACCTTTAACCCAAATTAATTGGGGTCGGTGGTAGATGAGCCCAATGATAAATCGAAAATAGGACAAAAGAGAGAAAAAAGCTAAAATAAAAGAATGGTGAAAGGAAGAAAGAAGAAAAGAAGAGGAAAAAGACTAAACAAGGGAACGACTGAAACATAGAATTACTAATGGGTTTAACCATCCACCAAGCTTATAGCTTTTCTCCACTCCGTCCGCCAATCTATATCCCACTCCATTAGGTTGTTTAACTACCTTTCCCCAGGTAAGTTTCGATCGACCTCTACCTCTCTTGGTAACAAACTCTTGTTCTTATGGGAGCATCCAGTGACCGTCTCATAACGTGCCCAAACCATCTCAATCTATGCTCCGTTATCTTTTCACATACCGGTATCACTGATACCTGTTGTCGAATATCCTCATTTCTTATCTTATCCATTTTCGTGTATCCATACATCCACCTTAACATCCTCATTTCTGTTACCCCTATTTTATGTTCGTGTTGCCTATGTGCTGGCCAGCATTCCGCTCCATATAGCATTGCCGGTCTAACAGCTGTTCTATATAATTTTTCTTTTAGCTTAAGGGGAATCTTGCGGTCACATAAAAACCCTGATGCATTTCGCCATTTCATCCACCCTGCTCTAATTCTATGACTTACATCCTCATCGATCTCAGCACCTTTTTGCAACATTGATCCCAAGTATCTAAGAACATCTTTCTTGGGTACCTCTTGACCAAGTAGATGCACTGTGTCTTGATCACCATCTTTAACCCTCAAAAACTCACACTTCATATACTCCATCTTGCTCTTGCTTATCTTTAATCCTTTAGACTCCAAAGTGCTTCTCCACAATTCCAATTTCCTATTAACGCCATCTTTGTTCTCATCAATAAGTACGATATCATCTGCAAAAAACATACACCACGACACTTCCTCTTCAATATCTTTCGTTAGTTCATCCATCACTAAGACAAAAAGATAAGGATGAAGAGCTGAACCTTGGTGGACACCTATCATGATAGGGAAATACCTTGACGTTCCATTAAAAGCTTTCACACATGTGGTAGCCTCATCATACGTATCTTTGATTGCATTAACATACTTTAATGCTACCTTTTTCTTCTCAAGAGTCTACCATAAGACTTCTCTTGGGACTCTATCATATGCTTTCTCAAGATCTATGAACACCATATGTAAGTCTTTCTTCCTTTCCCTATACCTTTTCATTAATTGTCTCATCAAGAAAATAGCTTCCATGGTACATCTTTCTGGCATAAATCCAAATTAATTTACTGAAACCTTAGTCTCCATCCTTAGGCGATGTTCGATAACTCTCTCCCACAACTTCATAGTATGGCTCATGAGCTTGATGCCTATATAGTTTGAACAATTCAGGATATCTCCCTTGTTTTTGTAAATAGGCACAAGCATACTTTTCCTCCAAGCATCAGGCATCTTGTTTGTTTGAAGAATCCTATTAAAAATATTGGTCAACCATTTTATTGTCACATCTCCCAAGCCCCTCCACACTTCAATAGGGATGTCATCAGCTCCCAACGCTTTATTATTCTTCATCCTCTTTAAAGTCTTCTTAACATGTGTATTAATTATGCGCACAAATCTTCTATTAAGATTATCAAAAACATCTTCCAAATCCACCTCACTCTTGTCACCATTCCCATTAAAAAGATTGTTAAAGTAGTTTAACCATCTTTCACTTACATCTTCATCCCTTACCAAAAGTTTTTGATTTTCATCCTTGATACATCTAACTTGGGTGAGGTCTTTACTCTTCTTATCCCTCATTTTTGCAAGTTTGTAAATATCTTTCTCCCCATCCTTGCTCCCAAGATTTTTATACAAATCATCAAAAACTTTTCCTCTAGCTTCCCGCACTGCTTTCTTTGCATCTTTTCTCGCTACTCTAAAATTTTGCAAATTCTCATCATTGGAACATTTATGCAAAGATCTAAAGCATTCATTCTTCTGTTTAATAGCCTCTTGCACCTCTCCATTCCACCACCATGTTTCCTTTGTAAGAACTTTGTTTCCTTTGCTTTTACCTAACACCCTCCTTCCCACATTCTGAACACACAACCATCTTATTCCATATTTCATTAGCTTCTCCAATAAAATTCCACGATCCTTCACGCAACATATTTTCCTTAAACTCTATTGTTTCTCCTCCTTTAGCTTCCACCATCTTATCCTTAGGTTTTGATCCTTCTTCCTCAAATTAAGAACTTTGTTGAACCTAACCTCTAGAACTGCTAACTTATATTGTGCCGCCACATTCTCCAGGGTAGACCTTACAGTCAATACACGAATTTCTATCTTCCCGTCTAGCCATAAAGAAATCAATTTGACTACGATTTTGGCCACTATGATACGTGATAAGATGAAACTCCCTTTTCCAGAAAAAGTGTTCGTTAGCATCAAATCATAGGCTAGTGAAGTGTTCAAGACATCTTCTCCAGTCTCATTTCCCGTCCCATAGCCAAAACCCCCATGAACTCTATCAAAACCTCCATTGTTTTTACCAACATGCCCATTTAGATCGCCTCCTAGGAAAATCTTCTACTCTCGTGGTATCCCTCTCAGAAACTCTTCCAAGTCTTCCCAAAATTGGATCTTTTCATCTGATAATAATCCCACTTGGGGTGCATACACACTAAGGATATTTAAAATAAGATCTGCCACTACAAGCTTAATCATCATAATCCTGTTGTCTTTCCTTTTTACATCAACGACTTTATCTCTGAAACTTCTATTGATCATAATCCCAACTTTATTGCAACTCTTAATAGTACCTGTATACCACAACTTGAAACCTGTGCCCTCCACTTCCTTGGCCTTTTCTCCAACCCACTTAGTTTCTTGCAAGCAAACAACATTTACTTTCCTTCTGGCAAAAAAATCTGTTAACTCCCTCAGTTTACCCGTTAATGTTCCTATTTTCCAGCTTCCTAATTTCATCCTAAACCTTTGGGCTGTGTTTGCCCGCCACGCTTGCCCATCTGCATGTTCGGACCCTTGCCTTTTTGTCACCAAATCCGGGTGAAGACCTAGCGCCTTGCCTTTCGGCATGGACCCTAGCACACTTTTCACTACATCCCGGGATCGATGTAGCGCCTTGCCTTGTGGCGAGGATCCTAGCTCATTTTTCGATACACCTAGGGCCCGATGTAACGCGTCGCTATGAAGGGAACGCCCCAACGAAATATCGTAAAGGTTCATCACATAAGAATAACTAATTTTTTATGGCCGGTTCGTAACTCCTGACGCCAACCCTCCTCCTTTATCCTGGCTTGAGACAGGCCATGCATGCAAGTACACATAGGCGGAGTTAACTATCTTTAAAACTATATTAAAATTAATTTTTGATTATTTTAAAAAATATTTTACATTAACCGTACGTACAAATTAAATTATTAAGATTGTCACGTTAGAAAATAGAACGAAGAAACGAGAAATTAAAGAAGGAAGGATATGAAAATCACCTTCCGTTCATTGTTTGTTACTTTGGTTACTTTTTTTTTTTTTACAATTATTTGGTTACTTAATTTTGAGAGAAAGAATTAAAAAGTCAGTGATTTTCACATGTTTAATGTTTCTTTCAAAATGAGAAGAAAAACAAAGAAAAATATTATTTTATATATTACATTAGAGTAATTGTTGTGCTAGACAAAAACAGTTTGAATGAAAAAGAATAAAAAAGTGTGACATTATACAAGAGAAAAATGTAAAGTAATAAAATATTTTAAAAAATAATGTGCCAACACGTGATACACAAATTGTAGTATACTATTTTAGAGATATTTATATTATTTTATATACATATTAATTTTTTTTCTTTTAATTTTAATCTACCAAATAAGTTACTAATCATTTCTTTTTTTATTCTTTCTCTTTCTTATTATTCCTTTTCTTTCTGTATTTCCTCTAATTTTTTTTTAAAAAAATTTTCTCCCTCATCTTATTTTATTTCTGTCAAACATAGGTTAATGTTCTTTTCATAACCGAATACTGACCAAAAGGAAAAATAAACACACTAATATGTCTAGTCTTTCACCCTTCAATTCAAATCAACGCAGTGTTATCTTTGACAATCTGATACAGAGTGGTACATGCAAGCAACAACAAGGTACATGTGCACCAACAAGGTACATGCAAGCAAGAACTTGCTTTGATTTTCAATCCACCATAATCTGGAAAATGAAACAAAAAAGGAAGGAAAATACCGTTATTGCTTTCAGTTCCCCTTTATCATTTTTTGGACCTTCTTATTTATTAAAATTATAAAGGGACAATAATATATATTTACAGACAAGTTTCTATATATTATAAGATTATTTATCACAAATTCTTATTTGTTAAGTCTCTGTTACTTTTCCTTAAATAAATTCATCCTATGAAGGAATGTTTTGTGAAGTCATCCGCTTGTTCATGTACCAGCTGGACTTAAATCCTTACCTCAAAATAAAATTAGGAAAATGGTAAACCTGCATTCCAAAATTGAGATGAATATCCTATATATGTATATATAAACAAAAATGGTTCAGCTCCAAATTAAATGTCATCATGTGTTGGTTGGACTTGGATAAAAGATTACTCTCTCTTTTTTCTTTTTGATTTTTCTTAAAAAACCATGTGAGTTTCACCGCTAGTTATAACAAAGAGAAAATTAGGAAAAAAATGAAAAGAAGAGAAGAGAAAGTAAAAGATGCTATAAGTATACGATTATGTGAAAACAGAAAAACAAAGATAAAAGAAAAATGAGGTAAGAAAGGATAATGTTTTGTGAACAATATAGTGAGATAACAAAAAATATTTTCTTTAACTTTAAAGCATTTTTTGTATATTCAAATATAAAAGAGATAAAACCATAAAAAAATATAAAAAATCGTGCATAAGATCACATAATATGTATATTTTTAAATAATAAAATTGTTGTTAAAAATACATATAACTTTAAATAACAACGTCCTTGAAAGATGCAAGATGAAGAGTAAGAAAAAAAAACCCTAATTAATTGTGAAATTAGTAAATTAAATGAATATTCTATTTAACAATTGTCCATGTTAAATGACTCTTGATAGTGGGATCATTGAGTCAAACATGTACTATTTCTACATTATTTGTATGTAAAATTAATATATATATATATATATATCCAAATACTAGTAATTTTGTAAGTTTTTTTTTTTAAATTACAATGGGCTAAGTCATTTGTATTACAATGGATTTGATGAACGGTAAAAAAATTCACAATAATTCAGACGATTTAACCTACTATAATTTGTTATACATTCTTGTCCATGTCCATTTTTATTCATCACTTATTAACAGCTAAACCTCTATATTATCGATAGTCGAATGACTGAAGATTAAACCCACTATATTACCCTCGAGTTATAGTGTGCTTAGCCAATTTAATTATAGAAGACTTTTTTGAGGTTGTCGATAAAATTTATCGATGCACTTTTGGCCCACTATAAGCAGTCGATTTACAATAAATTTTCACTATTATAGTAGACTTTTAGCCCACTATAATAATAAACATATTTGTAGTGCGTCAAAACATTTTCTTGAAAAAGGTTATCGCCAAGTAAAAAACAAATGGATTCAGAGAAATTCGTACCCCCCATAAAATAAGTGTAAGTTGATATCAAATCTTCAACTACTTGTGCCAATTCATGTTAAAATCCCATTTAAGAGAATAATCATTTTTTTTTCAAATTATATTATTGCAAGTCACGTGACTAAAGATAGGATATTTTTATGCAACTTGTTTTATTTCAAAACTTTCCTAATTTGCTATCTAAAAAGTGTGACATGAACAAAATATGAGTTGTATTAAGCCTTTATACTGGTGGCCGTTTTGAGCATTTTGTTTTAAATAAAGAACATGCTTCAAGGACTTTCACACCCCTAACTCTCATGTATAAGTTTTGCCAGCTTGACTCCCATAGTCTTAATTTTCCTATCTCTTTTGTAAGCTCCTCCATATCTCTTGATTGGAATTATATTTGTTTGTTCTTATGATCATTTCTTACTTTCACATACAATTTTTTTTTTTTATCGATAAAGACATCTAAATTCTTTTTCTTTCATTGAGAGGGAAAAGGCGGATATCTACATCAATAATTGTCCCAACCTCTTTACTAACTTCAATTCTATTGACAAAAGCACGATTTTTTTTCTTCTGATTTTGTTCATTTTTAGGGTGGGAAATTTATGTCCATATTAATTATTCCTATCTTGTTATCAACGACTATGGTGACAAACGTTTTCCCCCCTTTTGAGAGACATGATATGCCCAAAAGGATTTGCGTCGTCTTGTTATCATTTCATCAATTTTGATTGGCACATTTGTATATTTTTTTAATTGTTGAGCGGCACATATATTTCTTGACTTATTTACTAGTATTCTTGTTTGCAGGGTTAAAATCAGGACATCTATTTTATAAGCCAGAAATTCTTAACAGAGGTAATTTTTCCCCCTTTGGTAAACATCTAAACATCTTTGTTTTTTTTTTTAAATCAAGTTAATTAGTTGAAGTCAAAATCAATTTTCATTATTCTCACAATGAAATCAAATCCAATCTTTGTGTAATTTTGTCAACCTAACACAATTTTTTTTTTTTTATCACTTTTAGTTAAATTGAGATTTAGAGTCAATCAATTTTATCTGACAATAACTCAACATCTGTATTTTTTATTGAAATCACATTTGACAGCAAGCAAAATATTAGTTCTGATACTTTTCACTATGAAACCACTCACACAAAATATATGTTTTTCTCTACCATTTTTTCTTGTACCACGCCATCCATTCTTTCTCCGAAATATTTAGGTATATCAATTAATAGAATTTTGGACAAATTAGAATCAGAAATATTCAGCCTTTTTCTCCTATGAGTTATGTGAGCTTAATTATATATAGTTATTATATGAATAGATGGTATGGTGCGGTGGCTATTGTACACTGTCCCTAGCGCTAAATATAGTTTATGGGATACTTTCTCATCTCAGCAATGGAGTAGTCTCTGGTTTGGATTTAAGCAATAATCATAAATTAATTTTTTTTCTTAATTTCTAGAGACACGACCCTGTAAAATCAATTTATTCAGCCTCAGCTGCTGGTGGTTTCGAGGTGTATAAGCTCCATTTTGGTCATGAATGTAACTTTTTTTATATTAGGCAATTACTTTAGTACAATGTTTCAAGGTGAGCTCTTAATATGTATAATTATTGCAATAGTGACATATCATATTCAAATAAAAAACATAGATAGTAGAAAAATATGTACTAAAAGTTTACCTGTGATAAGTTTAATGAGATTAAAAAGCGCTTTAATATGAGATAAGAATAGGATAAAAATTGAATTAATTTTCAATTAAGTTCTTATAAAAAATTCACGTTTTTTTTTTTCACTTGTATATATTGCCTTCGCTTCAAGTTGATAGTTAAGGGATGATTGCTATGACATTTATTTTTTTTGCAAAATTGTCCGTATATATTTAGGATAAGAATAAATTCTTTGTTTATTGATTAATCTAATGAATTGTATGTAATAAATAAAATCTTTATAACTCAACCTCGATTAGATGATTATAAGGCTATGCACATCCCTTTCTTAGGAAAAAAAATCGAAGGATAGATATATTTTATTAATTTATTCTTTTGACTGATTTTTCCTTTTTAATTTTTTTCATAAACATGGAGATGGACATGGGGGATCTAGATATAGGATTTGATTGGTCTCAGGTGGACATCCTTAGCAATGTATCACCTCCATCGCTAGATTTCCCCTTTAATGATGTTCCGCAGCAAGTGAATGAACCCAGTGTAAAAACTATCACTTTTCTCTTCCCTATTCCATTTTTTATGAGTTAATTAAGCAATTAGTACTAACAATAGTAAGAAGACTTTTCTTATATAAGAGAGAAGAATATATATTTATTATTAGATCTTATAATAATAATTTTTTAAAGGTTTATGGCCAATGTTAAAATAAATAAATTATGTAAGTTTTTTTTAAATATCACAAAATATTAAAATTTTGCTATTCATATTTGAGATTGTATGACACATTTATTCTTCTCATTTTCATATACAAATGGTTATCTCATTAGTTATATCCTCTTATTAAATACCAAATCACATATTTTTAAGAAAAAAAATATTATGAACACTTTTTTTAATCTTTTGTTTTAACATTTTATTATTAGTACTACATAAAATATCATGTGAACCTCAGTAAGCTAACTCCCTCTTATAAGATATACAGAAAAAAAAACAATGTTAAATAGATAATACCAAAATTAATATCCCTGAACTTTTATTAAATTTTTAATTAGATTTCTGATTTTTCTTTTTGTTTTAATTGAGTTCTTGAATCTGTATTTATTTTTAAATAAAATCCCTTATGTTTGTATCTGTTTTTTAATGGAGTTCCAGCTTTAGGGACTTAGTTAAAAAAATAAATATAAGTTACGAATTGAATTAAAAATGGTCAAATACGTAAGAGATTGAAAATGAATTTAACCATACTATTATATGCACTTGGCACTTTACCACATAATGAAGAAAGAAGAACTGTTTTGTTTGTGCACATTGAGATTGTTTTCCCATTTTATGCATCATGTATATATATGTATATATATTATTGTTCAGGTTCAGGACTCGGTGGGAACTGTGGTTGCAACACCAAACATGGCCGACAATACTGAGGAAGCAAACTCTTCCTGCATGGGAGGAAACCCTCCACAACTTTCTGTAATTGATCCTTATCAGTTGCCCTTGTTGCCTCCAAACACTTCCGCTCCATTATTGGATCTGGATGCTGAATCCAACTGTTATATACCATCCATGGTAACTGCATGATCAATTCATGTATTAGTGTGGCATGTCATCATAATTCATAATACTTTGCCTTCATTCATATGCATTTGACTTGTACGCTTACCGAGCATTGAAATACACGTAGGTGTTTGTCCAATATTAATAGGCCATATACATATGGTTCTAAATTGCGGTTGCAATTTCATCACAATCATTGATATTGTAAATAGTTGTAAAACAATGGGATTAATGCAGTCACAATGCAGTTGCTGATTTAACCATTATGATTGTGATTGTGAACCGCAATTTAAAATCATACATATTATTAGTTGAAAATCGGCTATTCTATTTAAAGCAGTACATTCAACAGGTATCTCATATATCTGATGATTATGTATCTTAATATATGTATATATACCCCAAGCCAACAAGACACTACGTTTGCAAATAACTTTACCATAATGGGCAAGCTCTACAATTAAATTGTTTAACATTTGATTTGATTAATTAGGAGGGATTGATCTCAGAAGGAGCAGGTTCATCGGTTCAAGCCCAAGATATCACCACCCCGGTGAACTACACCAATCAATATCCTCTCATGCAAAACAATAATCATCTTCTGTAGGTCTTCCTACCATATTTCACAAATTGTGAAGTCTTTATTATATCCTTTATAATAAGTTTTAGAGATGTGTTTTTCTTGTCTACTTTCCCGTGTTGTAGGATGCACGAACTGGGTCAGGTCAACGAGCACAACATAAGCAATCAGCTGTTGGTTTCAAATATGTTAGCAAACCAAAATTTCAATGAAATCAATGCACAGTCTTCCTCTTATCCACCCTTTTTTCAGCAAAACCCTGTGAATGTAAGCATCATTATATACTTGTTCCATTACTATGGCTGTTCTACATGGACCATGTTTTACAAACCAAAGTTGACTTTATTATTATCGTGGATCATAACTCATAGCAGGTGCAGGCAGGAGCATGGAGTGGGACAACAAATGGACATTTCATGACTAACCAAACTTCCCCGGCATTTGCTCTCAACAACCATGACATCAACCCTCCTAGTGCGTGGAATTCCCCGAGGTAAATTATGTTAGAAAAAGAGAAGAGTAGAGATTATAGACAATATTCTCTTTATTTAGTACACTTGGTTACATAGTTTGGTGCTTTATTTATGGTAGAGCTATCAATAAGTATTACATAATTATTCAATTAAGACATTAAATGGGCATAATGTTGTAACCCTTTCAATACATAGTGGTAACAAAAAATAATGTCCCTTAATTCTTATTAACTCACTTATTCATCTTCTAATAGTAACTCAACCCTTTATTTTCTAATTACTAATATTATTTCTAACATCACCCTTAATTAGAAAATTTTCAATTAATTTTCGGCACTCCAAGTCTTGTTCTCAATCTTCTAATATCTTAAAACTTGAGGAGCTTAGTGAAAATATATGCAACTTAATTTTCTGTCTTCACATGAGCTAATTAACTCCACTTTTTTCTTTTTTGGCAATCTTTTTCTTAAACATGAATACCCATTTGATCCCTAATTGCTTCATGACTCTTAGGAAGTTTTGATAACTCCCAAGTGTCATTTTTCTTGATGACATTAATTTCTTCTTCTATGATTTGTCTCAACCTTTTGTCTTCCATAGCTTCAAAGGTGAAAAGCTCACTGTCAACAAAAAGACAAAACAAATAATTTATAATTTCAGTTTCATCATGTATGTCTCAAAAACTTCTCTTTTTTTGGGTCTTTCACTTGAACTCCCTTCGAAAGATGATGCGTCATGAATTGAATGAGTTAGTGAAGGAGGTGGAGTAAAAAGCTCATTTGGTGCTGCAACTTCTTCATCATTTTCTCTAAAATAAGGAAAGAAATCATTGGTGTCTTCTTCTTTCTTCCAAATTCATATCTCTTCTTCATCAAATTCTACATCTCTTCGTACAACAATCTTCCCTTTGCTTGGATTGTACAACTTGTAGCCTTTTGAACTTGCATTATAACCAATGAACGGATGCTTCACATTCCTACCATCAAGCTTGGATCGGACACATGAGCATATGCAATGCTCCCAAAGACTTTATGATGATCAATATTCTTGGCTTCACTCCACTCCATGCTTCTTGAGGTGTTTGACCATTGACATTCTTTGTAGGAGAGTAGTTAGCCAAATAATCTGCACATGAAATAGCTACAGCCCAAACCTCCTTGGGCATAGACTTAGCTTTTAACATACATCTCGCCATATTAATTAAGAATAGTTCTATTTTTTCTCTCCACCACCCCATTTTTTTGTGAGGTTCTAGGAACCATCAGAAGGCGACCAATCCCATTATTTTGATGTGAATTCACCACCTTTATCAGATCTTAGAGCCTTGATTACATAGTCATTCTCCTTCTCTACAAAAGCCTTAAATTTTTTAAAAATTACAAAAGCCTCAAACTTTTGCTTCAAGAAATATACCCAAGTCTTCCTACTAAAATCATCAATAAAGAGCAAAAACTATTTGTTTTGACCAAATGAAGGAAGATCAATTAGTCCACACACATTGGTGTGCACAAGTTAGAGATGTAACTTTGCTCTTGATTCGACTTCTTTGGGAAAACTTCTTCTTGCATGTTTGCCAAGGAGACATGTTTCGCACAATTGACGAGGATGATTGATGTGAGGCATCCCCTTCACTTCCTTCTCATCTCCCAAGGTCTAGAGTGCTCCAAAATTCAAGTGGTCAAATCTTATATGCCAACACCATGCTGCATCTTTTATGCCCTTCTTTAAGAAATTTGCTTCATTGGTCTTTATGCTCAAAGTGAACATTCTATTTGTTGAAAAAAATACCTTGACAATCAAATTAGAGTTTTGATCTTTAAGCCACAAACAATTATCTTTCATGAGGACTTCATACCCATTTTCAACAAGGTGTCCCAAAATCAAAATATTACTTTTTAGTTTAGGAACATAATAAAC
Organism: Glycine tomentella; assembly: GCA_007407185.1. Classification (NCBI taxonomy): domain Eukaryota; kingdom Viridiplantae; phylum Streptophyta; class Magnoliopsida; order Fabales; family Fabaceae; genus Glycine; species Glycine tomentella. The sequence goes on from PYAF01005793.1 coordinate 522,702, forward strand.
ATCCTTGATCATTTTGTGAGCACCATCTTTTAAGGAAACTAAAATGGTACCTTTCCCTTGGATTTGCACCTTGGAAGAATCACAAAAAAAGAAAACACTTCCCTTCATCTCCTCCCCAAGTTCCACAAATTTCTCCTTGTAACCACACATGTGATTACTTACTCCATTGTCAAGATACCACAAGTTCTTATCATTATTCCTTCACTATTATGTGCTAGCAATAGTGTTGGATCTTCATCTTCTTTCTCATCAACAAAATTGACTTGTTCTTCAACATTTGATTTATACTCCCAAGAAAAATGACTATACTTATGACAATTATAGCATTCAATATTGGCTTTACATTCCCATGAAAAGTGACCACACTTGTGGCAATTGAAACATTCAATGTTAGATTTACATACCTCATTTCATTTGTTCTTCCAAAATTGTCTCTACCTCTTCCTCTTTCATAACCGTTAGTGGGTTGATAACTTCTTTCATTATTATCACAATTGTCACGATCTCCTCTTCCTTGGCCATGTCCACGTCTTCTTCCACAGCCACACCTTCTTTGACTTTTTTATCCTCCATTTTCTTTCAACTAAGCTTTGGCTTTAAGAACTTGCTCTAAAGGCTCATCATTTATTCTTTTGAACCTTTCTTCATATGCTTGAAGTGAATCCAATAATTGGTCCAGAGTCATTGACTCGATGTCCTTTGACTCTTCAATTGCACAAATCACAAAATCAAATTTTGCGATTAGAAAATGAAGAACCTTTTCTACAACACAAACATCTTCCATATTCTCCCCATAACATTTCATTTTGTTCACAACCATTACCACTTTATTGCCAAAATTCAAAATTGACTCGGACTCTTTTCTACAACACAAACATCTTCCATATTCTCCCCATAATATTTCATTTTGTTTACAACCATTACCACTTTATTGCCAAAATTCAAAATTGACTCGGACTCTTTCATACGCAAGAATTTAAACTATCCACGAAGAGTTTGTAGACCAACCTTTTTAACCTTGTCAACACTTTCAAAGGATGTCCTCAAAGTATCCCAAGCTTCTTTGGAGGTGGAGGCATTGGACACCATCTCAAACATGCCTTCATCTAAACCTTGATAGACGAAGGTAAGGGCTTATTGATCCCTCTTCATCTTCAACAAAATATTTTTCTTGTTTTGTGGCAAAGAATCCTCATTTCATGTTGTGTATAACTTTTCTCCACAACCTCCCAAGCCTCTTGGGAACTTAGTAAAGCCTTCATGCGGTGACACTAGGTATCATAATTCCCTTTTGTAAGATGAGAAAATTGAAATAAGTTTAAGCCATTGCTAGTCATCTCTCACCTCACTAAGTGTTTCACTCAATTTAGAACCTAAGCTCTGGTGAAAATTTGTTAGAAAGAAAAAAAAAAGAGATTAGAGATTATAGAGAAGATTTTGTTTATTGGGTACACTTGGCTACATGGTTTGATGCTCTATTCATAGTAGAGCAACCCATAAGCATGAGATAATTATTCAATTAAGACACTAAATGAGCATAATGTCATAACTCTTTCAATACATAGTGGTTACAAAAATAATGTCCCTTAATTTTTATTAACTCACACTCATTCATGTTCTAATAGTAACTCACAATCTTTTATTTTCTAATTACTATTATTATTTCTAACAAATTATACTTTTACTTACATACATTCCCTTTGAAATTTACACACACAATAATAAAACCTCTTTAAGTTGGTTTCTCAAAGATGGAAATAGGTAACGACTTACCAAAATTTGTTAAATAAATTGGATCTATTTTTAAAAAAAATTCTTGAGTCAAATTTGATTTATTATCTATCATAATTTATTTTAAGTCCGACTTTGACTTTATTTAAAGTTTGATTTACTTATAATTTTAATAGTCTATTCCATTCTATAGATTTATTTAGGTTTTTTTATACCTATTTTTAAGAAGGTTAATTGGCTAATAAAAAATATTCTTTATAAAATCAACTATTAATTCTGAAAAGGTTAGTTTATGTTTTTAGTCTCTCAATTTAAAGATCTATTTTCTTAATTTTCAAAATAAATTTTTATATCTTTTCATCCCTTAAATTCAAACTTTTTTTAATCTCTCCACCAAAATTTGAGTTACTAAAAAAATATAAATTTGTATTTGAAGGGAGGAACTAAGAAAAATATTTTTTAA
>PYAF01005793.1:527583-538381 GCA_007407185.1 Glycine tomentella
CAATTTCTTAGTCACTTCTTCTTGTCTTTTTTAACACAGCGATGATAATATATAAGGACTGTTTTAGTTTGGTTAAAATATCTGCGGATCCACACCACAGCCAGCAGGATACTTGGATTGTAAACCTTAGAAAATGTTGTATGTATCTTTCCATGCTAGTTAACACTTATAAGTATGATGAGTGATATGCATAATAGAATAAAGAGAAGAGAAAGATTAATGTTGGTGTCCAAAAAACATTTTTAAATATGAAGAGAGATAGAAAAAAATAATGAGGATTAACAGAGTGATAGGATGGATCCAAAGAGGTCCGAAAGAAGGATAATTATGTAGTTTAAAAAATTATATAGAATGAAGTTAGATATTTACAAATTAGATAATTTTATTTTATTTATGTTAAAATAATATGATGTTAACACTTTAAATAATTATTATTCATTGATTGATATCTAGTAATTGATATCTCGTAGGACTATATAAATATATTTATTTTTATCTATCATCCTTAATGAAAAATGTCTTGTTATTTTTATCCTTTTCATAAGTTTTCTTTATATGTAGCTCTTTGATGATGTTTTTTGGAGAGTAGAGTAGTGTATACTTTGCTTCATAACAATAGAGTGTTCGTAATATAGAAGTGTTTATTGAAAACCTTATTATCTTCACAACAACATAGGGTCTAGTACACTGAGAGAGTGTTTGTACTAGCCTTTATTTTTATTTATTTACAAGACACAATAGTTCCCACTTCCCATTTCTCACTTCCTCCAATAGTTTCTATATTTGAAGAAGAAGAAAACTGCAAAAAGCTGCGTGACAATTAAACTAAACATGGTAAATTGCACATGAACCACAGGGACAGCGAGAACCCCCACGTCGTGGTCGTCCCCGGAAACACTTTGAACCAGGCCAGACATCTGTTCCTCCTTATAAACGCCGAAAGGTAACCATTTTTCTTGGCCATGCATGAAGATGTTGTTGTTTTGTTTTGTGGAAACAAAATGGAATTTTGTGGTTATTCTGCTTGGTTTATTTTGATTTGTTGCAGAGGGGTAATCCTGGAAAAACACCTTCGTCCGGAGGAAACAACACTTCTGGTGTGGTGATCAGGGAAGATCAAAACCCAAGAAACCCCTCCTCTGATGCAACTGCATCAAGGTTCTTAATTAGCTGCATTTTACCATTTTATATTTCACTTTTGAGTAACGAATAATGATACATGAACACCTTCATAGTGTGTGTATTCACCTAATTGACATTTTTCATTATCTATATCATATTACTTACTATATCCACAATTTTTTTTCTTCTATCTCCTACTTTCTCTAGTTGCATGGTAGCATCTTAGGGTCCCTCCTTCATTTTCCTTCAGTTTTATTATTGAGTGCAGCAAAATTGAATACTTTCATGGTTTTAAATTAATTTCAGGGAACAAGTGAATGCTATGTATGACACAGCATTTGAGAGGGCTGGCGTTCCAATTGATCCCATTCTCAGGTTGTTCAACGCAAATTCAGGTAATTACTATTACTAGCTTTGTTTTAACAATTCAACTTATTTAAGAGTGATGCTCTAGCTCTAATTAGTTATACCGCATGCACCATTATTCATTATAGAAATCTTTTATTTATTAGTTTATAAGATTACAAGCCAGATTTATGTTTTGAGATTAAAAAACTACAATATGTATATATCGATAAGAATGATGTTGTTCTTCATAGCAGAGAAACCAGCTGAAGAAGGGCCGGAAAATCCGAATTGAAAGCCTAAAGCGCCTGGAATCCGGTGGAGCAGTGGAATTGAATAATTCCAGAATTCTCAATAAAGACATGGTGGGACAATTTGAATGTCTTTGGTTTGAACATTCTAATTTGAAACAATGATTATGAATTTCTATACAAACAAATTAAGTAGTATAGAAGTCCTCAATAATACAAAATTTTATGGGCAGATATGGTGTTACCGTGTATTTTGTTTTTCATTTCCGACTAGCTAGAAGTTATTGAGGATTAATATGATTACATGCTAGGTTAAGTGAAATCACAAAATAGAATTTTGCATTGACAAATTAAGTTGAACTTTAATTAGCTTTATTCAAGGAGAACGGCGAGGATTGAGTTCGCTACTATTTGGTTTACAAGTTTTGATAAATGTCAAAGACGAGTTTTCTTAAAATTAAGATATGTTTTGATTATGATTTTATATTTTTAACAAAAATTATGAACAACTATATTTTGTTAGATAAAATGTTTATGAATAAATACTTACTATTGTCTTTGAATAACAACTTCAGAGCCTGTTTGTATCTGTAAGGGAGAATTGAAAAGCAAATTCTATTTCATTTGAAAAAATGGAGGGCCATTTGTTAAGAAAAAAAGTAGTACAAATTTGTATGAAAAGAGATTTTGACTTAAATGTCTTCAGGATATCTATTTGAAAAACTGGGTGCCAACCATAACTGTATATGTTAAAAAAAGATGTAACTTTCTTTTCATGAATTTTTTTTATCCATAAATATTAGTTATTAATTGTTAATTTTTATTAGTGGAGGAGTCCAATCCACCACCATTTTGCTCTTTTCTTTCTCCTTTTATCATCCAGCCAACGTTATAACTTCATTTCTTTCCACAAGTAAAACAGACAAGTGTATAGTTTATGTCTTCAGAAAATTTTCAAACTCCATTTTAGTTGGTCTTTTTGAAACCTTAAGCTCCCAGATACGCGAGTACTATTAGTATCGGGTGCCTATTTTTTTTTTTTTAAGTATTTGATCTATGTAACTTTAAAGGTTTAAATTGAAGTTTTTTTATTAAAACAATAATAGAATGGAGAAACTGAAAAGAATTGCATGATGGTTGAAGAAGCTGATATCCAGAAAGAAAACACGTACGTATAGGTTGTACGAACCAATGAGGAAAAAAGGGCACGAAAAGGAGAGGAAGTAAGTCGGTAACAGTATTGGGTCCATGGTTAGGTCATGCTCATGCATGCAATATAGTAAACTAATAAGATAAAGAATGTGTAGGACAAATAGATGTAATAATTAAATAAAAAAATACTAATGTACTTAACAGATTGTAATTGTCCCATTCTTTTTACAATATTTTTTGGCATACATAAATGACAATTCAAATTTAAGACATAATGAAAATTGATTACCAAAATGTTCCTACCCTTGCCTTTCAATCCACTAAATGCTAAGAGAAAATTTGTTGCGTTTTTGTTCTTATTAATTTATTATTTGACTTAATCTCTTTCCTCTCTTTGTTTCATTAACAAATGGATGATGTACAGAACAACAACATGGATGAGGAGTCTAAGCCCGAAAGCCCTTGGTGTGTACATTCACGACGACTTCATAGATAACCTACCAACACTTTTTTCCTTTCGAAAGTCTCCACAATGGTTTTGAAGAGGCAAATTTAATGGAATCTTTTAACTTTCAAACTGATCTTCCTACCCAAAATATTCAGGAAACAATAAACGAGCTATAAGTGTTGTTCCTACACCTGTCGTAAGCACTAACTTTGTCACTCATTCTCTTTCCTTATAATTTAATTTTATAAGTATTACTATATATGCATATTTTTAAAATGGTCAATTAGGATACCTCTGATTTACGAATGAATGTAAAAAATAAGTGGAAAAAAAAAGAAAAGGATATAAAGAAAAAAAAATTAGAGTGTAATGATTTGTAAATTGTTTAGTAGAAGAAAAAGCCATCCTTTTTTTATCCGCCGTAAATTTATATCCAATTTAAAACGTAATACATGCACACAGATACTTAATTATTGTATATTGTATCTTAAGTTGTTTCTCACATCAAGGTTTAAAGGGTTGTTGTGGAGGGTGGGACATAACAAGATTCAAACTAAAGATAACTTGAGGAGAATGAACGTATTACAAGATGGAACTAGTCTTAACTGTGTTTTCTGCAATCTAGGCATGGAATCTGCAAAGCACTTGTTGTTTGAATGCTGCTTTTCTCATGAAATTTGGCAAATATGTTATGCATGGTTAGGGAAAATAAGGGCGCTACATGTGAAGTGTAAGTAGCATTTTTCTCAACATTTCAAAATTTTACCTGGGGCAAAGGCTAGATGTGTGTGGGGGGCTGTGTGGGCTGCAGTGATATGGTCGTTGTGGAAGAATAGGAACCATATCATCTTCAACGAAGCAAATCTGGACGCTGAGGAGGTGTTAGTGTTGATGTATCAAGGCTACTGTTGAAGTCCTATTTTCTAGGAGTTGATTAGTTTTTGTTTATTTGGTCAGCTTTATCTTGTAGGAGTGTTTAACTGCATTTTGTTTTTATTGTTTAGTTAGTTTGTTGCTTATTTTTGGACTAAGAAATTAGCTAGTTAGTGGGCAACAAGTGTTTATAAAAAAAGATTAGTTTGTATTCAATTTTCAAGTCTTCTGAATAAAAAAAATAGGGGGTTGCAAAATACAGTTTTTGTTGTCATTCTTTTTCTCTTCTACAAAGATCAACATTGGTATTAGAGCTTTCTTGATCTTAAGGGGCTGTGAGTGACTTGTGAAATTGATTGAAAGGAGTGTCTGCATCTGCATCCAAAGAAGCTAAAGGTAAGATGGAGGCAGGATTGAATGGTTTTTTAGCAATGGCTCCACCAACGTTTGATGGAAAAAATTATCAAGCCTGAGAAGTGAGAATGCAAGCATATCTAGAGGGTTGTGATTTTTGGGAAGTTGTGGAAGAAGATTATGAAGTTGCTCCCCCTTCCTGAAAATCCAACCATCAATTAGATCAAGTTTCATAAGGAGAGGATAACAAGGAAACCAAAGGCAAAGTCTTGTTTATATGTTGCTGTCTCACCTGCCATTTTCAACAGAATTATGGTTTGTAAATCAGCCAAAGCTATTTGGGACTTCCTCAAGGCTGAGTATCATGGAGATGAGAGGATTAGAAGCATGAAGGGGCTGAATCTGATTAGAGAATTTGAGAAACTCCAGATGAAGGAGTCTTAGTATTATGATAAATTGATAAGTATTGCAAATCAAGCAAGAGCTCTGGGCACTAACCTCTTTGATAATAGGCTAGTGCAAAAAGATTCTTGTCTCCTTGCCTGAAAGGTTTGAGGCAACCATTGCATCTTTGGAGAATACCAAGGATTTGTCTCAGTTCAAGTTGGCAAAATTGCTAAGTTCTCTTTAAGCACAAGAGCAGAGAAGGTTAATGAGGCTTTAAGGAAGTACAAAAGGAGCTTTGCAGGCCAAAGAACAGCATAATGTAGGAGGGAAAGGCAAGAAGTGGAAAGGGAATAAAGGAGACGGCAGTAGTGGTTTAGAAATTCCTGCAGGAGAGAACAATGAAGTCAACTACAAGAACAATTGGGACAGGTATTCCTCATGTAAGCACTGTGGAAAATAGAATCATCCACACTTTAGGTGTTGGAAGAGGCCAGATATAAAGTTCAAAAAATGTCTTAGACTTGGACACATTGAGAAGTTTTGAGAAGAGAAAGGAAATCAGCAGCAAGGTGAGGCACATCCTACAGTCCAGCATGAGGCAGATCAACTGTTTGTTGCCTCTTGTTTCTCCGCTAGTACTCCATGTGACAGTTGGCTTGTTGATAGTGATTGCACAAACCATATGACAAGTGATGAAAAGCTATTCAGAGACCTTGACAAGTCATTGAAGTCAAGAGTGAGAATTGGAAATGGGGAGTTCCTAGAAGTGAAAGGTAAAGGGACTATAGCAATAGAGAGTTATGCTGGAACTAAGCTGATTTCTGGTGTGATGTATGTGCCTGGTATTGATCAAAATTTGCTGAGTGTGGGGCCGTTGGTAGAAAAGGGATTTAAAGTGACATTTGAAGAGGGGAAGTGTTTGATCTTTGACTCTAGTGGTTAGGAGCTGTTCAAAATAAAGATGCAACATAAGAGTTTTTCTCTAAATCCTCTTGAGGAGGAGCAGGTGGCATTCAAGTGTCAGGACAATGATTCAGAGATATGGCACAAAAGGCCGGGGCACTTTCATCACAAAAGCTTGTTATTTATGCAGAGGAATGAAATGGCAACTAGGTTACCAACCCTGGAGGAGCAGATCAAAAGGTGCAAGGCTTGTTTAATGGGCAAGCAGACAAGACTTCCCTTCAAAGAATCCACTTGGAGAGCTACAGAGAAGCTGCAGTTGATTCATACAGATCTTTGTGGTCCTCAAGTGACTCCTTCACCAAATGGCAACAAGTATTTTATTATTTTCATTGGTGATTATACCATAATGTGCTGGATTTACTTCATGAAACAAAAGTTAGAAGTTGCTGAGGTATTTCTGAAGTTTAAGAGATGGTTGAGACCCAAAGTGGCTGCAAAATTCAAGTCATGAGATCTGATAATGGAACAGAATACACTTCACAGAGGTTTAATTCTTTCTGTGAAGAAGCTGGAATTGAGCATCAACTTACTGCTCCTTATTCTCCACAACAAAATGGAGTTAGTGTGAGAAAGAATAGAACCATTATGGAGATGACTATGTGTCTACTGCATGAGAAGAATCTACCAAAAGAATTATGGGCAGAAGCATCAAACACAACAATTTTTTTTGTTGAATAGACTGCCTACAAGGGTATTGGAGAAGAAGACACCTTTTGAAGCTTGGTTTGGTTTTAAGCCACTTCTTGGAAATTTGAATATGTTTGGATGTCTTTGTTTTTCTCACATTCCACAGGTCAAGAGAGACAAACTGGGAGAGAAAGCTGAACCTGGGTTTGGGTTTCGAGAAAAGTCTTAGTGAATCCACTTTATATGTCAAGAAGTTAGTATCTGACTTAGTGGTGGTGTCTCTTTACGTGGATGATATGTTGGTGACAGGCAGTAATAGTTCTCAGATTACTGAATTTAAGAAAGAAATGATGAAAATCTTTGAAATGACTGATCTTGGTGAGATGTCTTATTTTCTGGGCATGGAGGTTAGGCACACTCAAAATGAAATTTTTATCTGTCAAGAGAAGTACTTGAAGGAGATCCTAAAGAGATTCAATATGGAGGAGTGCAAGAGTGTAAGTACTCCAATGGGTAAGAAGGAAAAGCTTCAAAAAAAAGATGGATAAGAACCTACAGATGAAAGAGTTTATAGAAGTTTAATTGGCTACCTTATGTATCTCACTGCAACTAGGCCAGACATTATGTATGATGTAAGTGTCTTGTCTAGATTTCTCATGGTAGCTGCAAAGAGGGTGTTAAGATACTTGAAAGGTACTCTTTCATATGGAATTAAGTTATGCAAAATTCAGGATTTTAAGTTTTAGTGGATGGTATGAAGAGTACTTCATGTTATTGTTTTACATTTGGGTTAGCATGTTTTTCTTTGTGTTCAAAGAAGCAGTAAATAGTGGATCAACCAACTTTAGAAGTTGATTTCATTGCAGCTACTGCAACTGTGAATCAAGCATTATGGTTGAAGAAGCTTATGGATGATCTGAATTTGGAGCAAGAAGAAGACATAGAAGTATTTGTGGATAATCAAGCTACTCTAGCTATTTCACATAATGCAGTATTTCATGGAAGAACAAAGCATTTTAAAATCAAGTATTACTTCTTGAGAGAAGTGTAGAAGGGTAGAGAGGTGAAGCTAATGTACTGCAGTTTAGAAAACCAAATTGCAGATATATTTTCTAAGTCATTTCATGTTGGTCGATTTGAACTTCTCAGGGCAAAGCGAGGAATGTGCAGCACTTGATATAGGAGGAGAATGTTGATGTATAAAGGCTACTGTTGAAGTCCTATTTTCTAGGTGTTGATTAGTTTTTTTTACTTGGTCAGCTTTATCTTGTAGGAGTGTTTAACTACATTTTGTTTTTATTGTTCAGTTAGTTTGTTGTTGATTTTGTGGACTAAGAAATTAGCTAGTTAGTGGGCAACAGGTGTTTATAAAAATTCAATTTTCAAGTCTTCTAAATAAAAAACAGGGGGTTGCAAAATACAGTTTTTGTTGTTATTCTTTTTCTCTTCAAAGATCAACAGTTAGATTCAATTAAATATGAAGCTAGGAACAGGTGCAAGGCCTACGTGAAAGACTTTAAGCTATCATTGTATATATGGCACATATGTTTACCCAGTTGACTTATGCAAATTCGTCAGTTAAGTTGTGGTGTGGATTGGGTTGCTGTTAGATGCCACGTACTTTTACTGTACAATGTGGAGGATTATCATTAGTTTTCAGGTATGTTTTGTGTCATCTAGATACGGAGTTCTGTACATTTGAGTGGTTGTTATTGATAGGAAGCTCTTGGACCTTGCTATTTTTAAAACTTTGTAACACTTTGCTTGGTCTTTGCACTTCTTGTGACAAAGCCTTGTTATTAATATATAAATACTTTTTTGTTGTGCAAGAAAAAAAAGGTTAATTGCATTGCTTATATAAGGTTTTCTTTTTGTCCTCTTGCATGACCATTTTTGTTGTCCATATCTTGACTTGTTTGCAGGTACTGATGGGGCCAAGGATTGAAATAGGGTTTTCAAGTGGACAACTTGTACACCTCAAAGACTTGCATGGAAATCAAGTTGGCATCTAACTTTTTCAACTACTAGTACTTAATACTTATCCAAGTAATCCTCTATGAACTTATTGTCCCAAAAGATAACAAAATTGTTAGTCCCGCAATGTCTCCCATTTCTCTGTTAGTGTGAGACCCCTAATTTTGAATCTTAGTAGTACCTAATAAATTGTTGGTTTCTATAGTGAGAATTCATTAATTATTTAAACTTTCTTTTTAAGTACACATTAATTATTTAAACTTAGAATTAAATATTTTTGGATGTTTTTTATAATGACAGTTCATTTGAATTTGAATTTTTAATCTTTAGGTCTGAAAACCACATATTCTTTGCTCCCAATTTCTATGGTGCACAATACACATGTACACACACACGCATGCAGTATCATTCCATTCCTATACTTCTGTTAGATTAGGCACGCAATCTTAAAAATGAAATTAATGGAAACATAATAAAAGAAAGAGACGCGAGTATTTACTTGGTTCAGCAACTAGGAGAAAACTCCTTATTACCTACATTCAAGGACAAAGAACCTGCAGTCCCTTTATTAGCACTAAAGTTACAAGAAAGTATTACAACAACGTTCATCAAGGTTACACTACCAAACTCTCAACAAGAACATAGGCCTTAGTATCACAAATAAGCAAAAAATGAAATATATTACAAAGAACAAGAGTTAATCACTCTAAACCAATATCAGAACCAGACATTACCCAACCTACATCGTTCCTCTCCTTCGATTCCTTTCAAATGATACACCTCAAGAACTCGAAGACAGACCAAACCCTAGAGAGAGAACCTCCACCTGCTATACAACCCAAAACAAGAACAAAAGGAAAGAACATAGACCTATTCTATCATCATGTTCTTCATTGAACATACCCCGCTCAAGGTTTTAATCAGAATGATTAAACCCTAGAGGAGCTGGGGTTCATTGAGAATGAGAGAAGAAGATGAATATAGAATGACACAAAGAGAACGCGTGAATAGGAAGTGGAAAAAAATCAGAAAAGGTAAAAGTCCCAATTTCCTTCAGTGTACGAGTTGTTGGGTATCTCGGACCCTCAAATATCAAATTGAATGCAGAAGCGGAAATCAAAAAAGGAGCGAGAGAGACAATCAAAATTTGTTTTACGTGAGAAAACCTTCCTCAATGTGAGAAAAGAAAAACTCACGGGACCTAGTCCAGTATCAAATCCACTATAACAATAATCGGTTACAATGAATCAAAAACACACCAATGTATTGGTACACTCAACCTCTCCAACAATGGTGGTTACTCAAACGCTCACAGTGTTTCACTCTAAGCTCTTAAATATGCAAGCACGGTGGCTTGCTCAAATATGACACTTAAGACTGTCACTTGAGGCTCTCAATTTCAGTATGTCTTGCCTCCACCTTTACTCATCTATTTATAGGATGAATTAGGTTTACAATGGACTGGGCCTAAGCCATCAAATATTATTTGATTTGATCAATCAAATAAAAACAGAAAATATCAATCAAATAAAACGGAAAGTATCAATCAACTAAAAACGGAAATTATCCAACACTAATTTATATATTAGTGAAGTAAAAACCAAAACGCACCGTATGGACATTCGGCCTTTCGGATTCTATTCTTTGAACTCCCTATATACAATAACTTCATATTGCAATTACTTGGTTAACTACTTAACAACAAAATGTATATATGAACTATTTATTATTTATTCAGGTTGCTCCAACCACCATTCAATACTATGCAGAATCAACAAGTATGCCATGAGACTACAAGCAATTCGTCTGGACCCGGTTCTTTAGTGCCTTTTAGGTATGAAATGTTTGGCCTCAAATTTCCACTTTGTTTACTTGTTTTTAAAAAATGTCATTTAAAGCTTTATATATAAATTAAAAATTATTTAACAGCCATAAGTTTAGAAAAATATAATTACATTTGATTAATTTATCTTTTTTATTTTATTGATATCATCGCTTCTTTTACTTTATAAAGGTGTAAAAAAGCTACATAAAAGTGAAAAATTAATAACAATTAGTGTCTTTTTCAATTGAGAAGGGGTCAAAATAGTCTTTCCAATAACTAACTATCTATCTCTATGTGTGTTTTAATTTTATTAATCAAATAGCTGAATTAAAAGTTTTTATTAAATAAATGACGTTTATAATTACTTAATTAAATAATTCAATTTAATGTAAAATTTACCTCTTAAAAATATAAATAAAATTTTATTATAGAACTACATAAATTAATACAAATTTTTAAACATATATATATATA
>PYAF01005793.1:538481-572505 GCA_007407185.1 Glycine tomentella
AATGGCCTAGTTAAATATATATATATATATATATTTAAAAAATAACTTTACTGTTATATTTTAAAGTTTTAGAAAACATGTTTATTTAGTTTCCTATTTTCTATTTTTAGAAATTGAGATAATTGAAAATGCCTTTTATTATTTTTACTAGTTTGAAATTTATAAAATAGTTTTGTACAAAGTTCAAGCATAAATTTTTAATAATAATAGTAACATATTCTTATTTGAATAAATAAACAATTCATAAAAGAAACATATTCATATTATATATAATATGAATTTGATTAAATTTTTTATATAAAAAATTTGTGCATAATAAGTGTTATTTGTTGATAAAGAAAAAGACTAGAGGCTATCAAATAAAGAGGTTGATCTTGTGGATTATGCAATTACCTCCTTCATTCAAAATATACTTAGTTTAAAATGTGTTATTACATTAAGTTAGAATTGCATGTATTGATACTAACAATCTTATTCAGGCAATACATAGTTTCAACTATATGGCAAAATGAAACTTTAACAATATGTTTTTTTTTCTTTGTGGGTTTTGTAAGAGAGATTTTTTTTGATGAATTTGATTTTATGACAGATGACGACTCAGGAAATAAAGCACTAGATAGTGGTAGTAGCAACAAGTTGACATGCAGAAACAAACTAGAATTTCCTTCTAAGATATAGTAATGGGAAATAGGGATATGCCAGTCTGCAAACCAAAAGATGACCTCTTCAAAGAGAATGTTTGCATAATTGATTGAAAATGGTAATCCACTAAAGCCAATGGTGCACGTTAATGATTCAGTTTTTCAAGGCATTTGCACTCCATGGCAAGATGCACTTGTTGTTAACATCTTGGGAAGAATATTGGTTTTCATACCATGCGAGACAAAGTTTTGATTATTTTATGGTCAAATTTGACAATGAAGTTGATTCTCAAATTGACGAATGATGGGTTGAGGATAATCTTGATCATTATCTCATGGTGCAAGTTTGGATTCCAAATTTTCTCTCTAACAACAAAAATTGATAAAACTAGGGTATGAATTTTATTCCTTAGATTGAATTGGTACTATTATTATACAAAATATTGCACCAACTGATAACAAAATACAACAAACATTGACAATCATACTATCAAACTGTTCTTACCAAAATCTGGAAATTCCATGTGTGGGTTAGATGTGGCCTTAGTGGACTCCAAATCCTATGTCGTCGGAAAGTGAGTAAGCTTTGCTTAGAGGAGGGACCTACAAAACAAAGGAAAAACATTCTGACGCTCAAGTAAGTACATCAATTATATAAGAATGACTAAGTGTAAGAACTCAGTCTAAGATGTAAAGAATGAGAGACTTGAGTAATGCACTCAAGTATAGATGAGAGTGAGGTACTCTGTGTGAATACCGGATGAGAATTGAGTTAGTTGGAGAGAACCTGGAGGGTTGTATTTATAGCATGGAGTATGGGCCTTGGGCCTTGGGCCATTGCTTATAGATAATCTGTTGAGAAGATAATAATAACAAATAATAGCAGGCAATTATCTTATTTTGAATAGGAGATAATGTGTACCTTATTGATATATTGTTACTTGTAGATAAGTAACAATTAGTAGATAATTTGTTGGAATATTATATGATAAGGTGGTTGCACCTATTTGAATATCCTGACATATTTGATATGCAATTAATGAGGAGAGAATATTGCTGGTGTCTGTGCTCCTGTTGAGGGTAGTCGTCTGTGCTCCTGTAGCGGTGTTGATAAGGAACCCGGACATGCATGTCCGGGTTCGTACTTGGAGGCTGAATAAGCGCCTATTAATATGACAATACTGATATGGAGGGTGTCCACGTGTACAGTTACATTTATGAGATGGCCATGTGTCATTTTACTATTTTGGACTGTACATAAGCCCCCCAGCCTCTAAGTCAATTTATGGGTGAAAAAGGGTGAAAGAGCATAGAAGTAGTATGTCCAGTGTCATAGTAATATATTGTGTATTTGTCAGCCCCCGAGTGTAGACATGGAGTGTCAAGGTTGACAGCTTCAAAGGTCGACCAAAACTTTAATTTTTTTAGTTTGGATTTATGAACCTGTATGTGGACAGTGTTGTCCATGTAGGGAGTGTTTGGACTTCCCAATGTAGATTTTTTTGACTTTATTGGATAAGTCTGACCTTTGCAAGTAGATGAGACGTCGATGATGATGATGATGATTTTTCTACCAATCTGTGGCCATTTAATGTGATCATTGGAAATGGGGTTTGTGCCCTCATAAATGCTAGCAGTCGTGTGCCATCCACGTCCCTTACCTATGCACACGTGTCATTCGAGGAATGGCCATGCTTTTATTGAGATCGTGCATAGTGGGTGAGATCGTGCGGTAGTGGGAATAGTCAGTCACAACACGTGCTTCTAGGGGACGTTTCGCACTCCCGCCCTAGTAACCGTCGAGTCTCTTCCCTTTAAGTAGCTGTGATTCCGCCATTTCCATTTCCACCTGTGTCCTTGCTCTTTGAAACCTTCTTCTTCTCAAGCTTTAAACCTTTTTCTGAAAATGTTTGAGTCGCTCATTTCTGATTTCGCTCTGGGTATGGGGGTAGCAATTCTGGAGGCTTTGTCAAGCAGCGCATTATGCGCGATATGATCTCCATTGGTGACTCCTCCGAGGAGGACACTCACGGAGGAGCTTCCTTTCACGTGCGTCACAGTTCCTGTGTTAAGTCATCACTAGTCGTTTCAGCCATTCGCGCAAAGGAAGGTGTTCTGCAGGAAGTTTCCATCCCAATGAGAGAGATAAAGGTGCAGAAGCTGGTCCTCAATATCTCTGTTGAAGCAGATGGAGATCATCTCGTCATCATTCAGTGGAGATCGTCTCACCAGAGCAGGGTGGAGGCCGTCTCACCAGAGATGGGTGGAGATCATCTCACCAGAGCCAAGTAGAGATCGTCTCAAAAAAGCCGCCAAGGCATAGGAGTGGATTAGCAACTGAAGGATGATAATAATCGGACACACTTTGGATAGAGTTTTTGCCGAAGGAGGAAGATGACAAGACCAAAGTGTAGATTGCCATCTTTTATGCCTCTTGTTTTGTTTTTGCTTTTTTGGTTGTGAAGGCATTGTAAAGCTTTAACAATTAATGAAAATGCTCATTTTGCTTTGACTCTTCTGTGTCTTCCTTTCCTTGTATGCCTTCTTCGACTGTCTGCTTGCATTGGTAACCCATAATCTGCTTGACTTGTGTGTTGTTTAATTTTGAGGCCCTGTGATTAAAAGTATCCCAATTTTTTTGTTGAGACTTGAGATCCATTGAGTTGCCAAGAGTGTAACTTGAGTTTTGAATGTCAAGCATGATTTTTGAACTATTGTCGGCTTCCTACATTCGCAAATGACTATGCTTGTAGTCTTGCTGGTCGAGGTTCCCGATTCCAGTATGTCGAGGGTTGACCATGGACTTCAAGATTGTCTCTTGAATTTGCATTGTCAAGGGTGGACTTTTGGTCGAGGTTCCCACCATATGCACCAAGTGTTGATGATATGTCGAGGGTGTTCCTTAGACAACTATTCCTGCAAAATAGAATTATTCCTGCAAAACAGAATTGTCCTATGGTACTGCATGTCGAGGTTCCATAGGAGTTAGAGTATCCATAATATTTTCTAGGTTTGTCATGCCAAGATAGACTTGGACATTTATATGCCAAAGATGTTCCTTTGTGGCTCATATTCCTGCATCAATAGAATTTGTGAGCACTGAAATCATCATAGTAAAGCATTTAGTACCTCGTGTTTCCTTAGTAGATGAGTTAATGAACACGAGGTTGAACGCAGACTGATCTCAAGTTTTGAGATTTATGAGTTATCAAGAGTTGTTGATAACTATGCGTGTCAGTGTTGATTTTTGTCAACATCTGTTGACTGTTATGGTTCTCCATATTAGGATTCCATAGTGTAGACTAATACCAAGAGAACTTTCTTGGATGGACCTAGGTGGACCCTAGCCTTTGTGCCAAGTATATATCTTGGTCTTTTATGTTCCTGAGAACTTTTGTTCCTACAACGACATAATAATAACATATGCTAATAGTAGACATATTTGTACCTCATGTTTTGTCGGTGTTGGTACCAGAGGAATTGTCCAAGCTGATTTTTGTAGAGATTTCCCAAGTGTTGTCCTGGTTGGTTGTATGAGGAGCTAATCTTGGGTTTTCTCTGTGTCGTTGTAGAGGTACCAGTGATGCGTTTGTCCTGGGTTTTTAGAGGTCGACCAGAGCTTTTAGGGTTTATGAACCTTGACGGTCTACCTTAGCTTGGATTTATGAACCTATAAAGGTCGACCAGAGCTTGGGCTTATGGACCTTGACGATCTGCCAGAGCTTGGGATTATGAACCTTTTAAGATCTTCTTCCAAGGGATTTCCTTGGGTCTTGTGTTAGGTCCACCTAGGAATACCTTGGACTTTACAACCTAAACGTCTTCAGTTCCAGGGGATTTCCCTAGGTTTTGTGTTAGGTCCACCTAGGAATACCTAGGATTTTACAACCTAACGTCTTCTATAGAGTTTCCAAGGTTGTCCAAGACTCGGGTTTGAGCCTCTTTGGCATACCGAAGCTTGGCATTTATGAGCCTTCAGATTTTCTCTTGAGTTTTTCAAGGTTGTCCAAGACTCGGGTTTGAGCCTCTTGGGCATACCGGAGCTTGGCATTTATGAGCCTTCGGATTTTCTCTTGGGTTTTCCGAGGTTGTCCAAGACTCAGGTTTGAGCCTCTTCGGCATACCGGAGCTTGGCATTTATGAGCCTTCGGATCCTTCCAAGAGTACCAAGACTTTGTCCTGGGTTTGTGGGGTCTACCAAGACTAAGGTTTGAGCCTTATTGGCATACCATAGTTTGGGTTTATGAACCTGCAAAGTCTTCCAAGACTTATGTAGCTTTCGCACTAAGACTTTGTCTTGGATTTGTGGAGTCTACCAAGACTAAGGTTTGAGCCTTTTTTGGCATATCATAGTTTGGATTTATGATCCTTCGAAGTCTTCCAAGACTCATGTAGCTTTCACACCAAGACTTATGTAGTAGCATAGCCTGTCTTGGGTTTCAGAGGTCTCCAAAGACCTACCAAGTGCTTGTCTTGGATTTTCGAGGTCTACCAAGACACCTGATCTTGGATTTATGAACCATTGTAGAGTCGTACCAGTGACGCGTCCGTCCTGGATTTTTGCTGAATTTGTCAAGGTTGGACCTTAGTAAGTACCCGGATATGGTCCTGGGTTTTTGTCGAAGTTGGACCTGGGAGAATGATCTGGCAATAGTTCCTGAAATTATTCACAATCTTGCAACATTGATGTAAGTCATAGGATAAAGGATATATGTTTTATTAATATAACTTTTAATGTACATATTCCCTCCTTTATTCATCGGACGGACCTCATTAAAACCTTTCAAGTGAAAAACCCATATGGGAAAAAAGGACTTGATTAGGAAAAAGAGTACGTCGCCCGGCCTTGATCTTCTTAGCTGAAGTAGAACTTTAAATGGGTAGCATTCCAGGTTCTCAGAATGTCTTTGCCATTAAGTTCTTGTAGCTTGTAGGTGCCATTGTCCAGGTTAGTGATTACTCTAAACGGGCCTTCCAAGTTTGGTCCAAGCTTTCCGGCGCGGGGATCCTTTCGGGCTTCACCCTGGACACGCCAGACTAAGTTGCCTAGTTGGAAATTTAGAGGTTGAACTTTGGAGTTATGTCTTCTTGTCCTGCGGAGCTTGGCCGCTTCTTCTTTGATTCTGGCTATGTCTCTGATTTCCTCGCTAGTCTCCAGTTTAACTCTCATGTTGTCTTCATTGCACTGTTCTTGAAAAGTATCCTTTGTGACAAAAGTTCCCCTAACTCGACAGGTATCATGGCATCAGTGCCATATGTGAGACGAAAAGGGGATTCCTTTGTAGTGCTTTGAGGTGTGCAATGGTAAGCCCATAATATGCTGGGTAGATCCTCCCTCAAAGGCCTTTGGACTTGTCCAGTCTAGTGCGAAGGGCTCGTAGTATGAATTTATTGGCTGCTTCCACCTAGCCATTAGTCTGTGGATGTTCGACAGAAGTGGCCAGATGTTTGACGCACAGTCTTGTGAGGAAGTCCTCGTAGGTCTGCGACTTGAATTGTGTTCCATTGTCAATAACGATAGTGTAGGGTAGACCGTACCATCGATGATGACATAGTAGCTGGCTTTCCTCTTCAGACGTCGGGCCTCATTTTCATCTGCTGGGAGCGTTCCCTTCACGAGAAAGTCTTTGTAAGGGGTCATCCAATTGAGATCCTCCAATTCAACAGTCATTACCTCTGGGGTGTCAATGGTGGGCTTTTGGAGCGTTTGTTGGATGATTGTTTTGAGGTGCCCAGTCTTTTTGGTACTGGCCAATTTGGATAGTAAGTCGGCCCTGATATTACTCTCGCGAGGTATGTGGTACATCTCAAAGCAATCGAAGCTGTTAATGAGTGTTTTGGCCAGGTGGTAATACTGGATAAGTATGGCTTCTTTAGTTTGGTACCTATCTGATATCTGACCCTGGACAAGCTGTGAGTTGGAGTAGCATCTAAGACATTGAGCCCCGACTTCTTTTGCGAGTTTAAGTCCCGCTATGAGTGCCTCGTACTCGGTTTGATTGTTGGAGGCCTTGAAGTTAAGCTTACGAGCTTGCTCAAGTGAGATATTGTTGGGCCCTTCAAGTATGATGCCTGCTCCGCTTCCTTGTACGTTGGATGCTCCGTCCACATAAAGGTTCCACCAGTATGGGGTGGATCTGTCATTTCCTGCAAACTCTGCTAGGGAGTCCGCCATGAATTGTATTTTCCTGGGGCTGCGTGGTTCATATCGAATTTCGAATTCTGACAGTTCGACTGACCATGCTACCATCCTACCTGCTAGTTCTGGTTTTCGCAGTACTTGTTTGATTGGATAGTTAGTCTTGACTATCACCTGTGACGTTGGAAATAAGGTCGAAGTCGTCTAGCAGAGGTGACTAGTGCCAAGGCTATCTTTTCAATCATTTAATAGCGCTTCTCGGCATCATGTAGCATGCAGCTAGTGAAGTAGATAGGGAACTGATGTTTCCCTTCTTCCTAGATGAGTGCTGAGCTGACAGCTTTATCCACAACTGAGAGATATTAGAGCAATGGTACTCTCTGTCGAGGTTGGCTCAAGACAGGTGGAGCAACTATTGTCCTTTTGAATTCCTCAAATGCTTGCTCGCATGTGTCATCCCATAGGAATGGCTCTATTTTGTTGAGCAACTTATAGAAAGGCTTAGCTTTCTCGGCAAGTTTTGGAAGGAATCTTGATAAAGCTGCCAGTCTTCTATTCAACTTCTGAACTTCGTTGACGTTGGTCGGACTGTGCATCTGTAGGATAGCTGAGCATTTGTCCGAGTTGGCTTCAATCCTCTGTGTGTGATCATGAAACCAAGGAACTTGCCACTGCCTACCCCAAATGTGCATTTTTCTGGGTTGAGGCGCATGTCATACTTTCGAACTTCCTCGAATATCTCTTTGAGGTCTGCCACATGTTAGGCTATGCTCTGAGATTTGACGACCATGTCACGTAGACCTTAACACTGCGTCCGATCTGCTTTCTGAATACCCGGTCCATTAGTCACTGATATGTAGCTCATGCATTCTTGAGGCCGAAGGGCATGACTCGATGGCAATAGTTGGCATCTTCAGTAATGAAGGCCGTCTTTTCTTCATCCGGAGCATGCATTCGCATTTGATTGTAACCAGAATATGCGTCCAGGAAGCTTAAGATATGGAATCCAGACGCTCCGTCGACCAATTTGTCGATGTTGGGTAGTGGATATGCGTCCTTTGGACATGCCTTGTTGAGGTCAGTGAAATCTGTGCACATGCGCCACTTTCCACTTTCTTTTTTGACCATGACAACATTAGCAAGCCAGGTAGAGTACTTCACTTCTCTAATAAAGTTAGCTTTAAGCAGCTTGTCTACCTCTTCTTTCACGGCCTTTCGTCGTTCTTCTCCCATATTTCGCTTTTTCTGTGCTATCGGCTTGGCTTGTGGACATATGGCCAGTTTATGACAGATGATATTAGGATCAATACCTGGCATGTCGGATGGTTGCCAAGCGAATAGGGATGCATTTTTGCGAATCACGTTCGCTATGTGTCTATACTCATGATTGGTGAGCTCTTTGCTAAGCTGTGTGCACTGTCCGAGTTTAAGCCCGAGTTGCACGTTGACTAGCTATTCGATCGATTTTGGTCCTTTGTCGATATTATCATCGCGTGGATCCACGTCGAATGCTTCATCATTACGAGCTGCATAGATTGTTAGTGTGAAAGGATTAGATTCTCTGTCAATATTCATTACCTGTGTAGTACCCCATGAAGTGGTACGATGTCTATCTGACTGTCTAGAAGGAGGATATGGTACCACTTTAAGGCTTTCGACATAGCATTGTCTGGATTTTTTGGGTCTGCCTTTATAGTAACGATTTCCCCTGTTACCATAGGAAATTTCATCTTCAAGTGGGGGTAGAGACAATAGCCCCCAACTTGTTCAATGTTTTCCTCCTTATCAGGACAAGATAGGATGTATCTACATCCACAATATGATACCTGATAGTAAAACTCCTTGATAAAGAACCCTAACCAAAGGTGGTCATTAGGTCGACATAGCCCATAGTTTCTACCCTTTCTCCTGCGAAGCCGAGTAAAGTATCTGGATAGGGCTGTATGGAGCTTGATGAGATTTCTAGCTTCTGGAAGGTCTTCAGATATAAAACATCAGCGATGCTCCCTTGATCAATGAGTACTTTGGTCACCTTAAAGTTGGCGATTATGAGAGAAACAACCATAGGGTCATCTTGGTTGACAGGATTGATTCCCTCAAAATCTACGTTGGTGAATGTAATGGGAGGTAGACTTCGTAGTGGAGGAACATTGACATAGTTTATGTCTATGTCTCGTATAGCGTGCAAGTGTCTCTTTCAAGATTGGCTAGACGATCCTCCATAAGAGAAGCCCCCTGCGATGGTATGTATTACATCGAGAATATGTTGAGTAGGCTTCTCTTCTTGTTGTCGATGGGGTTGACACTCGCGTCTGGGTTGCGATAGTCTCTGTCTCCCTCGATCCTCTGCGTCATCTCTACTTCTGTCATTGTCTCTGTTTCTAGAACGATCTCCTTGTCGCCCTTCCTGTCTGTTCTCACGTAGAGTATTATCAGGTCTTTTTACAAACCGTGATAAGTGTCCAGCTTGGATAAGTCCTTCTATTTTATCTTTCAGTGTCAGACATTCTTCCGTGCTGTGACCTTGGCCACGATGGTAGCAACAGTACCTATTAGGGAATTTTCCTAACTGACCTGGAAAAGTTACTTGTACCTCCGTATTGAAGGCTTCATCCATGATGGTAGTCTGATTGATCGTCAGGGGAGTATATCTTTCAAACTTGGGTCCTCTTGGGAGTAGTTAAGGCCTGTGCAGCTTTCGCTTTTTGTCGGCCCTATGAGAATCGAATCGGTTGGATATCTCATGTTTCTCTCGCTTCTGTCCAACCTGTCGAACTTCATTTTTGAACTTTGACATCTCTTCCATCTGGATGTAGCCCTTGGCTCTTTCGCGTATTTCGTCCATGCTAGAAAAAGGTTTCTTGCATAAACTATCCACGAATTTGCCGGGTCGAAGGGCTAGCATCATGAAGTGCAGTGCTACCTCGGGATTTAGGTTTCGAATATGGATCGTAAGTTGTACAAATCCTTCTATAAATCTGCGGAGAGGTTCCGCATCTGTCTGGCGCAATGTCGCTAGGACAACGGATGTCAACCGATGAGTCCGGCTGGTTGCATACTGCGCACTGAATTTTGTGACAAGGGTGTCGAAATTATCGATGGACCTTTCAGGGAGGCTACCATACCATGTTAGGGTTGACCCTTTCAGAGATGTAGGGAAAACCCGACATAACATGGCATCGTTATTTGTATATAGATTAGCCTGTGATAGGAAAGCATCGAGATGTTCGTCGGGGTCGATGATGCCATCATACCTCTCTAAATGTAAAGGTTTCCATCCAAACGGAACATTGACTTCTTTGATACGATCAGTAAAAGGGTTATGCCATGTATTAATGCCCCTCTGCTTGGTAGCCTTGCGTTAAAATGCGAATATCTGGAGGCTCAACAGTTTGTCGAGGCTGCACAGGTTGTTGAGAATGCGACTTGCCTTGCGTTTGTTCGTCTCTGGTGGTTGGAGTGCGTTCGTCCTCCCGAGGATGTCTCGCTCGGCCTTCCTGGTGATCATGATCAACTTTCAACCGCTGGATCTCTTCCTGGTATTTGTGTTCCATCTCCGCCATGCGGTTCTGAAGTTGTAGCATTGTGTCGGCATTCGTCATGGTAGTTTGCGGAGGGTTAGACACAACAACAGGGGTGTCGTGTCTAACGCTGGAGCACGTACTGACCATGAACGTATGTTGATGATTTTCTGGGATGCGAGGCCGCAGCAGGTTAAGTTTTACCTGGGCCCCACGGTGGGCGCCAAATAATCTTACCAAAATCTGGAAACTCCACGTGTGGGCTAGATGTGGCCTTAGTGGACTCCAAATCCTGTGTCGCCAGGAAGTGAGTAAGCTTTGCTTAAAGGAGGGACCTGCAAAATAAAGGAAAAACACTCTGATGCTCAAGTAAGTACATCAATTGTATAAGAATGACTAAGTGTGAGAACTCAGCCTAAGATGTAAAGAATGAGAAACTTGAGTAATGCACTCAAGTATAGATGAGAGTGAGGTATTCTGTGTGAATACCGGGTAAGAATTGAGTTAGTTGGAGAGAACCTGGAGGGTTGTATTTATAGCTTAGAGTATGGGCCTTGGGCCATTGCTTATAGATAATCTGCTGAGAAGATAATAATAACAGATAATAGCAGTTATCTTATTTTGAATAGGAGATAATGTGTACCTTATTGATATATTGTTACTTGTAGATAAGTAACAATTAGTAGATAACTAGTTGGGATAATATATGATAAGGTGGTTGCACCTATTTGAATATCCTGGCATATTTGATATGCAATTAATGAGTAGAGAATATTGCTGGTGTTCGTGCTCCTGTTGAGGGTTGTCGTCCGTGCTCCTGTAGCGGTGTTGATAAGGAACCCGGACACGCATGTCCGTGTTGGTACTTGGAGGCTGAATAAGCGCCTATTAATGCGGTAATGCTGACATGGAGGGTGTCCACGTGTACAGTGACATTTATGAGATGACCACGTGTCGTTTTACTTTTTTGGATTGTACACAAACTATTTCCCTAAGACACTCCAACGGATTATTGCCCCAATTGGAAAACATCAGACCACTGTCACTACTACAAAAGGTATCTTTAAAGACGCACATTTTAAGTCGATTCTAATATACCCATCGTTATTGGAAGCGCGGTGCCAATTTTGTAAATAAAATGCCACCTTTAAATACGGTTGTCAAATAACCGTTTTTGAAACATCATAACTACGACAGTCTTGATTGTAACCGTCTTTGTACCCATTTACTTTTCGCTTTTATTAATCCTTTTTGTGTCACTCTCTCTCTTCAAATCATGATTTCAAAAAAAAAAGACGCTCCCCTTCGAGGTGGGGTCGTTCGCTCTCTAGGGTTTTTGATTTTCTCTTCTCTTTGCATCGCTTCAGGTTCCTATCTCTCTTCTCAGTTTTCGATTTTCCACTTTACTTCCCTTTCAATTTAACCCTTCCTTTTCTCTGTTTTTGGGACCGTGCCGTGACGCTTCTGTCCCGGGTGGATCAGTTATGGTACAAGTACATTCACATGGAGGAGATGCTTGTCAATGTCGCCGGTGCCAGGCAAGTTTTCGACCGGTGGATGAAGTGGAGCAATTCAGGTTGAGGATAGCATGGTTGAACGGCAACCATCCATGGATGTAAGGTGTCCACGTAATAGGGATTTTAATGTTATAGAGGTGTGCACTCACTCTGTTTACAACATTTTTTGTGTTGTAGCTTCATTAGAAGGGGAATCTATGGCAGGCAATAAAAGAAATGTCCTCAATTCTTCTGCTGAACTCAATGAAGTGTTGTCTGAAGATCAGTTTGAAGATGTGAAAAAGCAGAGAAGGTCAGATACACTGCATCTGTCTGATTCCTTTTTATATATATTTTCTTGTGTGGATTATTGAGTACAGATCTGTTTGAACTTTATTGAAGCTTGTTTGCATTTCTGTATACTCCATCATGTTAGAAGTATAGATAAATTTGTCAAATTCAAGTTCAAGATGAAACTATAAAGTAATATAGATATGTGAATGTTTTTTTATTTTCGAAATATAGAAAACTCCTATCCTCAACCTTCTGTGTTGCTTGTCTGTAAAATCTTATTTGATGAAAAGCATATCACATAACACTTGTACTTTAACAGCAGCTTTATCCTAAAACGTATACTACAATAATCATTTCTTATGTATAGTTGTCAGCATTCCTTGTTTCAAATTGATTCTTTATTGTAATTTGTGAATGACTACCATGTTTTCCCCTATTGACACATTAGTTGATTGTTAAAATTCTTAATGTTTCTTCTTGGTTTAGTACATTAGACCTTTTATCAGCTTCACAACTTATATCTGGACCCTGCATTTCATAAAAGTGGGCTGATTCCTGGTGTAGATGGAGATGAGCATAGGGATTAAGCAGACCAACATTCTAAAGATATTGCAGAAGTGCCAGATGGAGAAACAGAAGCAAAGGAAAGTGGTGGCATAGACGCATGTAGTTCTTATCCATGTTCGATTGAATCGAAATTGTCTTTTGTTTGTAGTCACAATTCTTTGCCATTTGAAATGAATCGCATGTTCCCAGAATGAGTATAAACTCTTTTTAATAATTCTTTTCACTCTCACAACTGCCACCTCTCACAATTCTTTGGTTTACCAAATTCTGCACAAATTCTCCAGTTAAATGCATTTGATTGGATACATTACATTTGATTATATTGGTTAGGCAAGACGACAACGAGCTGAATATCTCAGGCAGAGGGGAAGATTGCGTGGCTATGCCTGAGAGAATCGGAATAGGATGTCAAAGCAAGCATAATATCTTTCCAGAAATCTAACTAGGTTTATTTGCATTTAAATATTGATATATCTTTTTTAGGTCATGAAGAAGTAGAAAGCTTTGCTAATATCATTACTTTACTCAGTTGTCATTTTGAACTGGAGGTGGAGGTCTGAACTAAGCTATAGATTTATTCCTCTGTCATGCAGAACCCCTTAAAACTGAAATACATTGGATATATTAGGATTGTTTTTTGCTAGATATTACTATGAAAAGGAATTCTCCTCTAACTTTATTTTGTTCTTAAAGGTGCTGGAGGCAGTTACTAAGGTAAAAGAGAACAACATTTACCTTGACAAAAGCATATGATGTGCTGGGGATCAATGAGAAATCTGTCAAGTCAATGTCGTTTGAACAACTTGCCCTTCTGATTGAATCGACTTCTACTCTTCAGACTGCAAAACTTTACTTGTAAAAAAATACGAAACTACTTTAAGAGTGATCATATCACCGCAGCTATTATTATGTACGCGTAAAAAAATTTGGAAAAAAATAAATATTAAAAAAAATACGAAACTATGTCGGTTATCAACAAAGAACTATCTTAGAAAGGGACATTCTAAGACGGTCGTAATCCATAACCGTTAAGACGGTTGTAGTGTGGCATCTTTCTAAGACGATTATAGTTAACAACCGTCTTAGAAAGCCATTTTCTAAGACGGTCGTCAACCAACTTTAAAAATTTTACTTATCAACGACACCTATAACAACGACGGTTGTTCAACCAACGTAAAAATGAGTAAATAACCGATGTAAAAAGTGTATTTTGTAGTAGTGTGTGTATGGATCCCTTATACATAAACCAGATCTAAATCAAGTTCTTAATATGTGAGACTATAGATATCACGTCGGGCTTAGTCCCATGAAACACAGTTTTATTCCTTTAATTTGCAGCCACAAACACCAACAAGTGCAATACCAGTACATAAACAAAAACTTGTTGATACATATGCCCTTAAGTAAATCCATGTGCTGCATGTAGTGTTGTCTTACTTGAGAAGGCTACACAACACTAAATCCCAACCACTTGTACACATACCACCAAACCTGTAAAGATTGGTTAATTGTAAAACGTAAACATTAGAACATGTCCAAATAGGCCAAGGATGAAGATAATGAGAAAGATCAATTATGAATAATTATGGTAGAAAGATAAATTTCATGCAGTTAAGATACGTCCAATTAAATGCAAAATTAATGCACAAAATAGTGGACCCAATGAAAACAAAGAAGGAAGGTTCAACATCAATTTTGATTTTTCAAAAATAAATGCAAAAGCAAGATACAACTTCCACCTCTTAGCAAGATTTACAAAAACCCTCAACAGAAGATTCAATGGTTGTACAATTAATCTAATAAATCCCACAAATCCAAACCTAAACATGTATATGATTTAGGTAATAGGGTTAAGTCTACTACTAACATGCATGCTGTATCTAATTTTAGGTATACATTATTTATGAATGATGCAATGGATGTTGAAAAGAATGTTATGGAAGTTGTGCACATGATAATCAACTTTCCCAATAAGATGAAAACCTAAGTATGGTACCTCTTTCCTATCAAGGAATAGATCCAATGGAAAGAAAAATAGAGTTAAGAAAAAAAGATTCAGTAAAAATGAGAGGAAAGGAAGAGTACATAAACATATTAATATATAAGTGAAAGACATAAAAAAATATTATATAAATAATATAATTAATTATATTTTTTTATCATAGAAGAGCACTAGAGAGAGAGAAAGACAATATATAATTATAAATATACAAGTAATGTGGCATTTTAAAAGAGAAATGAAAGTGTTAATAAAGTGTTTGATAAATATTGATTTTGGTATATTGTCATTCCTACAATTGTGAGTTACAAAATATGTGAAGCTCTACATTATTGTCGACAGGTACTCATAATTATGATTTAGGAAAGTAACCATTGTTAATGAGAGAGTTAAAACTCTTATCATCATTTGCTTAAAATCACAAGACATAATTATAGTAGTTACCCCAAACAAGATGTTCTCTTCTGTGTTCATGTGCATTTTGTTTTGTTTTATTTTTCCTTTAAGGAGTATTAACATTCTTGGAATCAACTAAACATGCAAAAATGGATGTGCACGATAGGGAAATCATCATGAACCTCAATGTCGTGGTCGCTCACCAAAACAACGTGATGTAAATTAGTCGTCTTTTCTACATGGAAAGATAAGCTTGTTACTCAACCATGCAAGTATTAAATTATTATTTTAATCCTTTAAAATTTAAAGCACTGCCACGGTCTCTAAAATTATAATTTTTCAAATAAGTCTTTGAAAGTATATTTTATCAGTATTATATTCTTGTTGGAACTAAAATGGTAATGTACTCAACAAGCATGTGTGAATATATTTTCTTTTTACTATGGCAAAAATTTATGAACTCGGGAATATTGAGATGGCTAGATTCTTCTGCTTGTATTGTTTGAGTTGTTGCATAAGTTTTATCCAAAACAGGAAAAGTTGGAACAACTCCTATATCCCAAGGAGAACATAGGACTTTTGAATAGAGATCAAAACCCTGTATCCGCAAACTTCTCCTTTACTTTGAGTTAGATTCTGGAACTCAAAAGCCAACTTTTCTACTACTCTATTTTCCCATGACTTTCTGTGTTTAACTCTCACAACTTGAGACTTGAGAATGAAAAAGAAACTAAAGATTTTCATGATTTTGAATTTTTAGGCGTTTTGTAAACATTGTCTATGACATGGGATTTGAGAGGATAGTTGATCCCATTGAACCTCATCTTAAATAATTCAAACCACGTACCATTGGATGTTTATATATCTCTAAACAACACTTAATTCGCTCACCACTATTTCCCCATCATTCTCGCTGACAAGGGAAGTATAGTTTTGTTATCAATAGACATCTCTGATTGAATAGTCATGGTCAAAGGGTTTGGTTCGTGAGCATCTACGATTTGTTGTGGTCCAGTTCGCGATTTTCTTGGGTTTGGTTTTTATTTGCAAAGGTCTGACTGGTTCATTTTCGTGATTTACTAGGATTTTGGTTTGGAACTAGACATATGTTGTCGTTCCAACCATGATGTTGCAGTTGTTGTTGCAGATGCGTTCTGTGGTGCACAAATGGAGAGAAGAAGGTAGGATACAAAGGAAGATGAGCTATTATGACTTGATTCAATTTTTTGGAAGATGGAATGAGATTTGGAAATTGGAAGGAGGAGCATTTCAATTTTTTTTTCTTTTTTTTTTTGAATTGAGGACGAACTCTGACACAACGGTAAAGTTGTATCTTGGTGACTTGTTGATCATGAGTGGAGTTTCTAGACATTGGGGTACATAGTTTTTTTTTTAGTTTTCTTTGAATTATGAATTTTATGTTGTGTGCCTTTGATAACCCAAACCAACCTTACAGAAATTGGATTGATTCAATTTAGGTTGTATATTTAAAAACTTAAAATCTGAACCAACCCAATCTGATGCTATTTAATTTGTTTATATATGAACACCCTAACCCAAACCAATTTGTTTATATTTGTTTAATTCTAAGATTACCTTTTTTATGTGCGTGTGTGATTTGCTGGGTCTTTCTTTCCATATTGAAATTTGAAAGTAAAAGATAATTACTCAACTGTGAGATTATTAGCCTGTTTTTATCAACCAAAAAAGAAATGCATGGTGGTTAAAGTTGAGCTAATATAAAGGTAAGACTGCTTACAATATTTCTCTCCCTTACTTGCGCATAGAATGGAGTCTCTAGGCACTGGGGTACGTAGTTTGTTTTTTTAGTTTTCTTTGAATTATGAATTTTATGTTGTGTGTCTTTGATAACCCAAACCAACCTTACAGAAATTGGATTGATTCAATTTAGGTTGTATATTTAAAAACATAAAGTCTGAACCAACCCAATATGATGGTATTTAATTTGTTTATATATGAACACCCCAACCTAAACCAATTTGTTTATATTAGTTTAATTCTAAGATTACCTTTTTTATGTGCATGTGTGATTTGCTAGGTCTTTCTTTCCATATTGAAATTTGAAAGTAAAAGATAATTACTCAACTGTGAGATTATTAGCCTGTTTTTATCAACCAAAAAAGAAATGCATGGTGTTTGAAGTGGAGCTAATATATACTGAAAGAAGAACACGTACGTGCAGGTCGTACAAGACAAATGGGGGAAGAAGAGCTCATACGAATATCTAAAGTAGGTAACAGTAGTGTTGAATCCATGATCAGGTCATACTTGCATACCACGTCATTGTTTCAATTGTATTCTTCACTAACAATTTTGAGCTGGTACATATTATGAAATGAAAATTAAAAAATATATTTTAATTAAATATATTATTAATAAATACTACTTTAAAAGTACTAATTAAAGAATCATTAAATATAGGGATGGACAAAGGGAGATTGGGAGAACAAGTGGGTGGCCTTGACCTCCCTCTATAAATTTTATTTCTTGTAAATCTATATACATAAATGTATTTTTGTTATATAAATTATAATAATATCATATATTAATATAATTGTGTATGTCACTTTTTTGTTGATTTGGACTTTTGTTTTGTTAGGCAAATCAGGTCTAATTTTCACAAGCACTTTAGCTTTCTTCTCACGCAGGGGTGGGGGTAGTATAAAATGGTTCTCCCTTCTTTTCATTTTCATTGACATATAATACTTTTTTCTGTTGTTGTTGATTTTGAATTACTGGGTCAAATTTATGCCCATGGCTTTCCGTTGCTATCATTTCTATTGTCATACTCATACCCATCTTTTTTATTCGTTTTATAGGATACGACATGCTCAAAAAGGAAAAAAATATTTCACCATTTTCTCAATTTATTTGACATATATATATATATATCAAAGGGTATTCTTCCTAATGTTAGGAATGAAAAGCATGGTCACATCTATGCCTCACCCTTTAAGTCTAGGGATGAATCTGAACCTATAACTCCTAAGGATATCAAGAACCTTATGGAACAATCCAACTATACCAATAGGTACCTTCAATCCATAGGGGAAAAATTAGGTGAAAGATCCAGTCTTAGTTTAGAAGCCAACACTTCTTTCTCTTCCTCTAAGACTATTCATACCCCAATTTTCAAACCTTTTAGGATGACCGATAAGCTTAGGAAAGAGTTTGCCAAACTCAGAGCTTTTAATCAGCCCTCTGAAGAGTCTAAGGGAAAAATTGAAGGATTAACGTCCATCATCATTCAAGATACTCCTCAAACATCCCAAGAAGCTCATTCTAAACCAACCCTCACTAGAGCCAGCTCTAGGCATGAAGCCCAAAAGGACAAAGACAAAGGAATCAATGTCCGTAACCAAGCTGAGTCCAAAAATGGAAACTCCGACTCAGATAGATCTGTCCAAATTAACCCTATTAGGAATCAGCCCAACTGGAAACAACCCTCCAAGCTGTATTACTATAGGGCGATCACTCCTGATCTTCTCCTAGAAGAAAGGAAAAATTCTAAATCCTTTAATGCCAACCATGTCTATGAATGGAACATAGATGGCAAAACTGAGTACCAAATCCTCAATATCCTCCAGCAGATGACCATGGTTGTTACAGCCTATGATACATCCCTTAACTGCACGGAAGCAGCTATTGTATCTATTTTAGTTTTTGGTTTTACTGGACAACTAAAAGGCTGGTGGGACAATTATCTTTCCGAGGAACATAAGATTACCATCCAGAATGCTGTCAAAATAGAAAATGATGGCACAGTCCTGACCCAAGATGGTAAACCAATCCATGATTCTGTCAACTAGTTAATCTTCACCATTATCCATCATTTCATATGTGATTCCAATATTTAGAAGGATAGATCTGCTGAACTCCTTTTTAATCTTAGGTGTAAGACCCTAGCTGACTTTAGATGGTATAAGGATACCTTCCTCACTAGAGTCTTTACCCGTGAAGACAGTCAAGAGCCTTTCTGGAAAGAAAAAAGTTTCTTGCTGGTCTTCCAAAGTCCTTAGGGGATAAAGTTAGGGATAAGATTCATAGTCAGCACCCTAACAATGAAATTCCCTACAAGCAATTAAGTCATGGTCAACTTATTGCTACGTCCAGAAGGTAGCCTTAAAGATTTGCCAAGATGATAAGATCCAGTATCAGCTTGCCAAAGAAAAGGCACAAAACCGCAGAGATTTGGGTAATTTATGTGAGCAATTTGGCCTTCCTTGCTCCAAACCCAGAAAACCCAAAAGACATACCCATAATCCTGATAGACAGAAGCCTAAGAAATTTGTTTATCGTCGTCATAAGAACCCCACCCAGAAAGCTTAGAAGAGAATTCCAGACCAAACCTCCCTTTGATAAGGTCAACATTCCTAAGAAACCCATAGTCTGTTGGACTTGTGGCAAACTAGGTCATATTGATTACAAGGTGAAAAGCATGAGTTCATTACCTTGTGAACTTAGAACTAAAAGCTGAGATTCACCTTATTAAAGAATAACAAAATGTTCATCAGAACATTTTGAGTGTTCTGCAATATGGTGATCTAACTGATGATTCTCCTGATGATTCAGTTAGTCCTGATATTCCTCCCAAGATTTTTGAATTAATAAACCAGTTAACAATTCAAAAAATTTATATTAAGGTCAAAATTATTGTTGGAACATTTATCCTTGAGACTGAAGCTCTGTTCGACACAGGGGCAGATTCTAACTGCATTCAGGAAGGGTTAATTCCAACAAAGTATTTTGAAAAATCTTCTGAGTGACTTAATACTGCTAGTGGGTCTAAGCTTCGCGTTAATTTCAAACTTTCTGACGCTTTCATAGAAAAGGATGATTTTAAAGTTAAAACTTCTTTTCTTCTAGTAAAAAACCTTAAAAATTCGGTTATCTTGGGAACACCTTTTATCAAATCCATCTTCCGTATAACCATTTTAGATAAGGTTATTTCCACTACTTATTTGAATAAATCCATTACTTTCAGGTTTCTTAAAGATCCCATTATTAGAAACTTGAACACAATCCTTTTTAAGCAAAACCAAATCAATTATCTAAAGAAAGAAATTTCTTATAAGAAAATTGATGATTTGCTTAATCAACCTGTCATCCAGCATCGAGTCCAATCCTTGTCCAACCAAATCCAAAACTCTATCTGTGCTGATCTTCCAAAGGCTTTCTGGCAAAGAAAACAGCACATTGTTGATCTCCCTTACGAAAAGGACTTCAATGATCGACAAATTCCCACCAAGGCCCGACCCATCCAGATGAGTCAAGAACTCCTTGTCCATTGCCTGAAGGAGATCCAAGACCTTCTGCAAAAAGGATTAATTAGAAAAAGCAAAAGTCCTTGGTCTTGTTCTGCTTTTTATGTCAACAAACCAGCTGAAATTGAGCATGGGTCTCCTCGTTTGGTTATCAACTATAAACCGCTCAATCAAGCCCTTCAATGGATTCGTTATCCGATTCCGAATAAAAAAGATCTTCTTAATCGTCTCTTTTCTACTAAAATCTTTTCAAAGTTTGATATGAAGTCAGGATTTTGGAAAATTCAAATTAGTGAAAGGGATTGTTATAAAACAGCTTTTACGGTCCCTTTTGGACAATATGAGTGGAGAGTCACGCCTTTTGGATTAAAAAAATGCTCCTTCAGAATTCCAGAAAATTATGAACGATATTTTTAATCCTTACTCTTCCTTTATTATTGTCTATATTGATGATCTCCTTGTTTTTTCTCAATCTATTGACCAACACTTTAAACACATTAACATCTTTATTCAGATAATCAAGAATAATGGTCTTGTTTTATCAAAAACTAAAATCAATCTTTTCCAAACTAAAATTCGCTTTCTTGGTTACAACATCTACCAAGGCACAATCACTCCTATTAATCATGTCATTGAATTCTCAACCAGGTTCCCAGACCAAATAATCGAAAAGACCCAACTCCAACGATTTCTTGGCTATTTAAATTATGTTGCTGACTTCTTTCCTTAGTCACTCATGTTTCCCTTTTATTTGGGTCATTTACAGGGTTGAAATCAACAAATCAAAGATCTAAGCAAGAGCACTTAATTTTGAGGTAATTATACTCAACTGCAATTATATCATTTTTAGAAAGGAACAATACAAGCAAATTAAACATCTTGTTGCATGCATGGCATGACGATTAAACATATAAATAGAAATCTTCTTGTATATTTTTTTTAGATACGTGTTTTTCTTGCATTTTTTAAATATATGATATTCCTAGTTTGTATTCCTTTTCATAGTGAAATTCCTCTTAATTGTGTTAGAAAAATGTTGACTAATAAACATTATGGCATGTTTGAATCAATTTATGAAATGAGTAAAATCACTTCTTATTATAAATAATTGTAGAAGTTATTATCTCTTTATTTCTGGAGAGATGTACATAAGAAGTCAAATGTTGGACCAAATAGGAATTATAACATGTTTGGATCAATTTATGAAATGAGTAAAATCACTTTTTACATACTAAAAAAATATTGTAAAGTTATAGTATCTCTTTATTTCTAAAACGACGTCTGTAAGAATTCAAAGACGAACTAAAGAAGTATTAATTAATTATGGCATGTTTGGGTCAATTTTTGAAATAAGTAAAATCACTTCTTATTTTAAAAAGTAGAAGTTATAATACCTTTTTATTTCTAGAGAGATATGTATAAGAAGTCAAATAGGGGACCATCAAACATTACTACATGTTTGAATCAATTTATATATGATGAAAAGAGTAAAAATATTTCTTATTTATTAAAAAGAAATGGAAAAGCTATAATATCTCTTTTTTCTAGAGAGATGTCCATTCGTAAGAAGGCAAATGTGGAATTAAGTGATCATTATAATTATTAGTAGAGAGAGACTCCCAGCCTCCTTACCTATTTTAACTAAACAAAAAAAATAGAGGTTAAAAAAAATTAACATAAGAATAGTGATTAATTATTAGGAGAGAAATAATAAAAATTTAAAAACTGACAAAGGATAAAATGATATAATGAAATGTGTATACGAAATATATTAAAAGTTTTTTATTTTATTTTTTCTAACTTTATAATGGCCTCAAACTTTATTTTTTGTTTGCGTTTTTATGAAACAAAGAAAAAATTATCCTCTCCCTATCAACACTACTACAAATCATCTTTTCAAAGACTGTTCTTTTACCCATTCAAAGACGGTTATAGAACCGTCTTTGTAGCGAACGTCTTTGAAAGTTAGACTTTCGAAGACGGTTATACAACCGTCTTTGTTCCTTAACATTCTAAGATGGTTCTTTTACTAGACCGACTTAGAAGATGTTTATTATAAAAAAATTAAAAAATAGTTTCTAAGACGGTTCTAAGTTATAACCATCTTAGAATGGTCACATTCTAAGACGATCCTAAGGTAGAACCGTCTTAGAATCCTTGTGTCAAATAAAATAAAAATAAAAACAATGATTCTAAGACAGTTCTAAGGTATAATCGTCTTAGAATGTGATCATTCAAAGACAGTTATACCATAGAATCGTCTTAGAATGACTGTTTAAATTAAAAAATAGTGTTCTAAGACGGTTCTACCTTAGAACCGTCTTAGAATGACTGTTAAAATAATTAAAAAAATAGTGTTCTAAGACGATTTTGTGATATAACCGTCTTAGAATGTGACCTTTCTAAGACGGTTTTACCTTAGAATCGTCATAGAATCACTGTATTAAAATAAAAAAAAATAAAAACTCACATTAATCATGCAATCCACATCTGATCAAAGATGAATAACCTAGTCTAAAATTATGTCAGTAAGTTGCCATTCCTAAATTAGCATAACCTTAACTAAGACAATAACTTATAAGTGCAGTGAAACCACATAACCAAAAAAAAAAAAAAAACAAATAAGAGATAAAAAGACCTAGGTTATTGTATGCCTCTGCATATGTTGGATTTGCAATAATAGCTTTCTCAATCATACTTGCAGCAACATCCACTTTACCCTGGAGAAGGAAGAAAAGATAATCACTTACTTAAGACATTTATCAACTCCAAAATTCAGGAATTGTGCAATACTTAACCTGGACAGTGTATACAACACCGAGGTTATTTAATGACTGGGAAAAAATATGTTTGATTGACAAAACAAGCTACATAACCAAAATAATAGATTGTGATTATAAATCTATGCAATCCATGGACTTGTTACCCTCTACAGTTTTTTTTTAATATTTCTTATTAAATGAGGCAAAGAGCATATGGAGCACACATGAATTCTACTTATCCTTGTCAGAGGGATGATAAAGACTTTGTTGTCTGATGTTCTTTCCTCTGTGGGATATAAGTTAGAAGAAAGTCTGTAGTTTTACACTAACAATGTCAAAGAGCTTCTGCCTTTTTTCTTTGTGGAAGAAATATAAGAAATTTGGATTAATTTGGGGAAAACAAAAGATCGTAATTTGTACTTTATGATTTGGTATTTAGTGGTTAGATGTTTGTATTCTAATGTTATTTTGAAACTCAAAAGCCTTAAAATTATTGATACTTCCCTTGGATTATTTTAAACCCTTCTTGGTCCATAGAAAAGGATAAGAATCTATACTGCATCAGTTTTTGTTATACATTACAATTTTCATTTTAATGGAAGTGAAATGATAGGTGCTTATTGATTGATGTAATTTGGAGCCAAACTCCTTACAATCAGAATGGAAGACAACAAAAACGAAGAGGACAGAAGAGGAGCAAGGAGATGGAACCTCCAATATCGTTATCAAAAGCCCCAATCTTACAAATCAAAACATGAACTAAATAAATAAAGCTCTCATTAAAAAGAGAAGAAAAAAATAGACAGTCTCAGATCCAGGCGTGGAACTAAATCCCTCATTTGTACACAACAGTGGCTAACAAAAATCTATTGTAATTATTATTGATGATAATAATAACCTAAGCACAAGAAGACTATAAATTTACCTGAATGTTTACAATGAATAAGAACTCGGGTCCTCCCTGTGCTACATATTTCTGCAAGTAACAAATCTATAGAAATATAAATAGACACTGGTCAATGAAATGAAAGGGCTAAAATATGCTCATCCAAATATAAATATATTTCAAGGTTAGGCAGTAACATGAAATATATTGGCCCTTATTGTCATTGTCAGAGCATTCAAAGATTCTGGCCCTCACTAAGGAAGAGACGAAATTTAATTTAGTATGTTTTTTACCCATATAGCCTATGGGTTTCAAACATTATGGTGAACATCCTTAAATAAAAAGAATAAAGAGGTTAAGAGTATTATACCTTTGTCATCATGCCTCTTTCATTTTTCCCTAGCTAAGAACGAAAGTACCATCTGCTTTTGCTATTAAAAAGAATATGGACAAATTGTACGCAGTCCTTGGTATCAATTTTTCCTAGAGTTCTAGGTTATTTTCTACATAAAATTGTAGATAACAATTTACCTTGAAAAGCGAAATAGAAGATTAAAAGGAGAAATATGATATGATACCATGGGCTTATCATAGAAGAGGAAACCTTGCATTTGCCTTAGGGCGTTGGAAGCAGAAGAGGCATCTTCAAATACCACCCAAGCTTGACCTTTTTTACTTTAGGGTTTTGAAACCTAACACCTCAAGTATCTTCCCGAAATGAGTGAAAACAGCGTTCAAAGACTTCTTCAACTCTATATCCAATAACATACGACAACTCAGAAAATGTACAATACATTGGAAATTGAAGTCGCAGAAACACGAAAAAAATAAAGTACCATCAATCTTAATCTTCTCGTTGAGGTTATTGATGTAGATGGTGTTGTTTTGAGGGATTTCAAGGGTTGCATTCGCATTAAACTGTCGTAGGCAATAGCGGTGAGAGAGAGTGGCAGAAGAAGAAGCGACTGATGAGAGAAAGTGAGAAAAGAGGAAGCGAAAGAGAGCGAGAGAAGACAAAGAAGCCAATAAGAGTTAAATAAAACAGACATTTTAAAGACGGTCTCGTAACTTTTTCCCAAACCGTTTTTGAACATTATTTTTAAAAATGGGTTTTACACAACCGTCGTTAACTTGATGTCGTAAAAAGCTATTTGTGTAGTAGTGCAAGGAGATAATATTTTCATTTAAACCAATATGAATCTTAAGTAAAGAATTAATTTGATAAATTATTTTGATTCTGAGCCACCAAAAAAAAATTTGATTCTCAGAATTGATTTTACCGTGAGTAGAGTTAATTCCTAAGCATATAAAATGTTCGGTTTTTAATGTAAATAAACTTAATTTTGGATGAGATTAATTAAATATTTAAAATTGTATTTATATTTAAACATTATATTATTCAAATAAAAATATTTTTAAATTTACTCAAAAAAATTTAAATATAAATTAATTCTTAACCATAAAAAGTTTCAAAACAATTCATTTAATATTAATTTTTGAAGTTATTAAAATCTGAAAAGAAAAACTTAAGTGTGCAGTTGTCATACATTCACTAGCCCTGGCAAAGATGATTTGCCCATCCCTATTGTTTCTTATCATCTTAAGTATGCAAATTAATATTATTTATATATTTAATTTTAAATATATTTTAATACAAGATAAATGCTTACAAATGCATTTTCTAGCTAGCTATTATTTTCTTTTTATACTCCCTTTCTTATTGGGTGAAACGCGAGTTTTATACTAAATATGTAAGTCTTATTTCCATTTTAAATCTTGTATCCAAATTAACGAGTCCCACATGAAGTTCAATTAATATTAAAGAGTACTATATTAGTGATAGAATATTAGAGAATACTACTACATAACATATATATATATATATACACACACGAAGTGTTTGTTTATATACGTTGCGGATGTTTGTCGATTTACATGAATTGTTCAGGTTGTGGGATCAATAATGGAAAGACAAAATCAAGCCAAAACCATTGTGCCTACATCTTATGAGGGAAGTAAAAACAATAATGTATTTTTCAATTTAGGAGGGATCCCTCCTTTCAATAACTATCTATTTGTGGTAATTTTATTTGTCAAAAAGTTGAATTAAAAATTTTAATTTATTGAATAATACAAGTTTATAATTTACTTTATTAAATAAATTCAATTTAATATAAAATATATTTTGAAAATCTAAGTAAAAGTTGATTCTTAAATTACATCACTAGATGTGTTTGATTTATTTAAAATTTAATGTATATTATTGCTGAGTTAATATTAAAATATTCAAAGATTGAATTAATAAAATTTAATATACACATATATTTGTTGACGGGAATAACTTCCACGAAAAGAATAAAAGTAACTTAATATCTTTTCTTTTTAATTAATTTGTCATATAAACAACTTTATAAAATTGTAATTATTTTAAAATGAATAACTATATCCATTATCAAACATGATATTATATTTATTATGTTAACAAAATTATCTTATTGTAGGTATCCCCCGTTGTATGAAAATCAAGATCAAAATAGCTTTTAACATCGCTATGTTAACATCGATTTTCTAAAAAACCAATGTTAACGAAAACGCGGTGGCAAAATCGTAAATAAAGGATGAATATAACATTGGTTTTGTTAAAAATACTTAAAAACCGATGTTATAACATCGGTTTTTAAGTATTTTTAACAAAACTGATGTTATATTGAACCAGTTAACATCGGTTTTTAAGTTTTTAAAGGAAACCGATGTTAACGTGAACAATTTAACATCGGTTTTTAAGTTTTTTTAATAAAACCGATGTTAATGTGAAAAAGTTAACATCGGTTTTTAATGAAAATCGATGTTGTCGTTGTTAAAATAGCAGTCCCCAAATCAAATGTCACCACTGCCGCGCGCTTCTTTTTTCCCTCATCCCTAAACTCAGCTTTTACACTCGCGACCTCATCCCAAGCTATCCTTAACCTCGCGACCTCATCCCAAGTGTCATTGTCGGCAAGGTCACTGTCACGGCGCTTCCATTTCCGTTCGTCTAGCTCGCGGCTTCCGGCGACTCTGAGAAGGTAAACAAATGTGACGACGCTTCTGCATTTGTGTTCTTCTTCTTTTGAGCTTCTTTTTCTATTGGGGTAGCTTATTTTCCACTGTTGGTGTAGGTTTTGTTTCTCTTTAAATGGGTATTTACAAATGTGGTATGGCCTCTATGAGGTTTTGCTTGTTTTAATGTACATTGTTGCTACTGATTAATGGTCTCATGCATGCTTAATGTATGTTTTGTGTTGTTTCTTAATTAGAATTAGAGTTTTGTTTTCTGGTATGCTGAATTACTTTTGTGTTGTTTCTCAGTGTTTTGGTCTGCTTGCAACAAAGACATTTCACTTTTGTTGTGACTCGCACGGGCTCAGGTAGTGTCTCTTTTGCTCTGTTCTGTTTGAGGAAAGCTAACCCACATTTCGAACTAACTGGTTGATATTCGTTGTCTATGTTACCAGCATGGATTTCCAAAGTCGGAGGCCTCATTTGCTCGAGACCGTGGTTCGCATTGTTGGTGTTACCTTCACAGGTACTTGACTTTATTCCATGGTTGTTGGTGTTGGTTATTCATGTCAAAGAGACAATGGGTATCTGTTGATGTATTTTTGTTAAAAAAAGGTTGGATAATTGTTTGGTCATTTGCTGGAATTGGTTTTGTATGGTGTTAATTGTATGTGGTAGGGTAGTATGTGGTTTTAAGACGAAATGTTGGATATGTCAGATGTACATTTGTACCATTGATGGATGTATATGCCTTTGTTGGATTGATGATAACTAATAATGGTGACCGAAGCATATGAGCATAAGAGCTGGAGATTTACACTATGACAAACAAGAAAGAAAAACAAAAACACTATACATGTTGGCTGGTTTGTTTTGGTTTCTGTTTTGGCTTGTGGGATATAGCAGTACTGGGGATAGTTATAGC
Organism: Glycine tomentella; assembly: GCA_007407185.1. NCBI lineage: Eukaryota > Viridiplantae > Streptophyta > Magnoliopsida > Fabales > Fabaceae > Glycine > Glycine tomentella. Next base: position 566,432 of record PYAF01005793.1, read on the forward strand.
CTTATTGATGTTGAATTTATTGTCACTGTTATTATAGTAAATGACGTTTCTATGGCTGGTTAAAGAATTTAGGACACTTAGTGGCTGATTAAGTAAACTTGTGATGCTATTTTTTTTCCTTGTTAAGGAAACTTGTTTAGTTTATTTGTTGGGAACAATTGGGAGCTATGTTAGGCTTATGATGTTGGCTATAACATAAGTAACAACACTGGTAGAGTCTGTTTTAGTCATTGGATTGGTCAGGCTCTCAAATAATGGTGTTGCCAAGCAATTGTTCACAAATAATGCGAATGGTTTGAATAATGATGTTAGCTGTTTCGAAGAACTTCATCAAGAATGATGATAAGATCCTGTTCCTGCTGTGAGAACATGCCTCACTTTAAATCAGGCCTCAAATAATTGATGTAGTGGCAGACAATTAGTTAATTTAGTTTTGCATATCTTGAAGAGAAATAGCACATTAACTCAAGATATTTTCCTTTTTCTTTGTTTTGAATTCATGTACTCTGTTGAATCAACTAACCTAGACCCTTGGTTATGTCTTTATATATGTAAAGTTATAATAGATTTGAGACACTTCTATTTAAAAGTTATATCTCAATCTTATTCGAAAGTTACATTGTTGAACTAGGACACAATTATCGTAGTTAAGGCAACTGCTGTGCTGATAGAAAAAAATCCAAAAAAAGGAGCTAAAATTTACAGTTTGAAATGTATCCTTGGTGTCATCTGGAACAATTAATTAACTGTCTATCTCTTATTAATCGTATCTGTTAATGAAGCTTGTGTTCAAGCAAATCCTGCACCTCTTATTGGATTAATCGTCTGAAGCACGTTTATCATAACCAACCAAGTACTCATTCCATGAACAGAAAAGAAACATAGAAAGGGAAAAAAAAAAAAAAGAGAATCAAATTCATATAATAAGGATTGGTTAGAAGATATTGCTACCCCACAATTCTGTTTGGCTCACTCTAGGATCTGATTGAAACCAATAGTCATCTTCCATCTGCAAATAAACACATTGACTTAACATTGTCTTTCTAGTTTTTGGTTTTATCATTTAGAGCTTCAAGTTATACATACTTCAAAATCCGTGGGAATAATTTCTTGAATTCCAAATGCTTGTGAACCTTGCAAACTGAAACGCTCAAAAGGATTTTTTTTCATTATTTTGTCTTTCTAATTTAGGATGTATACGATGGTTAGGTTAGGCTGTATACAGGCGACGTGGGGCTATAAGCAGTTGATGTAGGACTATATCATGGAGACGTCGGACTATAACAGGGTGATGTAGGGCTGTAGTTAGATGAAGTTGGACTATAAGAAGGTGAACTTGGACTATAGGAAGGAGATGTGGGGCTGTAAGCTGGTGAAGTGGGGCTGTAAGCTGTTGAAGTTAGTTTGTAGCTGGGAGAGGTAGAACTGTAGCTGGGTGATGTGGGGCTGTAGCTGGGTGATGTGAGGCTATAGCTGGGTGATGTGGGAGAGTAGGATGGACTGGTGGGCGAATAAGCTGGACTTGTAGGACTATATCCCAGAGAGCTAGGACTATAAGTCGGAGAGGTGGGACTGTACCCAGGTGACATAGGGTTGTAACCAAGTGACGTGGGGCTGTACCCGAGTTAAGTGGCGCTGTACCTGAGTGATGAGGGACTGTAGCCTGGGGAAGATGGGCTGTAACCATGAGATGAAGTAGGAGAAAATGTCATCCCACGAACATAAGGTGAAAACTGTGCATCGGTATCAAGCATCCATTCCTCATTAGGCTTAAAACCTAGATTCTCATCAAACTTCTGAACTTTAGTATTTTTTATGAAAACCTTATTGATGTCTGGGATACCTCGTAAGGTCATTCAGTTAGGATGTTGCTTTCTATTTTCTTTAAGAAAACATCATCTTCAGCAGATTCATAGGTCAATTAAGAAAGTATAATGTGGCATAAACCATAACTAAAGGAATTTGAAAGGGATAAAGAACCGATGTTGCTAGGGAAAGAAATCATAGGTCAATTATGGTCCTTTGTAAGGGAAATACAAATGCAAAACCTTATTCCCTAAAAAGACCACACATGTTCTTCTCCAATGAATATTGTGATCTTGTAGTACCACGTTACTATAACGTAGTTCCCCTTGGCTATAACCATCAAGGAAAAGTTCCTTGTAGTTGACTATCACTCAACCTAGAATGTCATGCATGACAAGTCAATCATAAATACTTTTGGGGAAGTACCATTAGTAGTGCATTTAGTCATTTATATGAATTATGGGAAGGGCCTGTTTGATATATAGGCAGGCACATAGCGCGCACACACACACACACACACATTCCATGTATAGGTAACAAATAGTCTTGGGGTAAAACGTACTTGAAAAAAAAACTTTTATTTCAATTTTGTTTTCTGATCTAGTCCATTTTTCTGACATACATAGGCAACGACTATTCTTGTTTTTTAATTCTTTGCAGCAAGAACAACCAAGGCTGCAACCCCAATTACACCCCCATAAGTAGCACCCAATCCACAGCCAGCCTTTGCTCCTTCACCAAAGGTAAGGCTTGTGTTAATACTCACTTGAATTCCAATTGTATCCTACATATATAATGGTATGTGTCTCAACTTTAAATATAACATCTTGACTGTTCAACATAATTTGTATGTAGTTGTCCTTTGCCTCTTTGTATCATCATCACCAGATTCATTATTCGAGATTGTCACTGACCATCATCTCAGGTACTGACAAATGCCTTTCATATTTTGTTAGCTTGTATATGTAATGCGTACTTTTGTAAATTGTTTTATGCCATTAATGACTATTTGTATATACAATTAATGTTCATTAAGAGTGAACCTTAGTTTCCTATTTGAGATTCATTACAGTGATTCTTCCGGACAGTTTGGATTAATCATTGTATTGATTCTCGAATTGTCCGTTTGGACAGTTTGGGAAGGCTCATATTTTTTTAGTATATTCCTATGTGTAGGTTGTGATTCTTGTCTTAAATATGATGAAATTTTGATACAATGCATTTCACTTTGTTCTCCGGGTGCATACTTGACTGTGGTGGAACTGATGTCACTGCTTTCATTTCGTGTACTTGAAGACCAAAGCGAAATGCTGCCGAAATTTTGTCAAATTTAAGATAAGACACTCAACCTATACATATGAATATACTTTAAAAATATGTCTTCCTGAATGGGATAGGACCACCACCTTGAATGAAAAAAGTGAGGTTTGCATGCATGGAATAACATTGTCAGTATCACACAGTTGTTAATAACATGGATCGAAGTTGGATGAATGCAAGTCGCATGATGGTTGAGTACGAAGAAGGCGTTGAAAATTTCTTGCAATTTGCCTGCGAAAGAAGTCGACCAGATGGGGATGGAAAATATTTCTTCCCCTGTATCAATTGTTTGAATGGTAGACGACAATCACTAGAAGACATGCGGGACCACCTTCTGTGCGATGGGATTAAGAAGACTTATACGACATGGATATGGCATGGTGAATTGACAGACACGCAGAGGGTCTCGCAGACTGAACGGGTTGATGTTGACATCGAAAATCGACTAGAGGATATGATTCGTGATCTGGGACATGAGTCTTTTCAGCAAGCCCATGCCCCTATGTATGATATGTTGGAGAGTGATTCGAAGAAGTTGTTGTATCCGGGCTGCAAAGACTCATTGACACTGTTTTCTGCGGTGTTAAATCTTGTTAATGTCAAGGCCAGATATGGGTGGAGTGACAAAAGCTTCAGTTCACTGCTTGAGGTACTAAAGGACATGCTTCCAGAGGAAAACACATTGCCAAGCAGTTACTATAAGGCAAAGAAGATACTTTGTCCGATGGGTATGGAGTATAAGAAAATTCATGCCTGTCCTAATGACTGTATATTGTACAGAAATGAATTTGAACAAATGCATAAATGCCCCACGTGTGGGGTATCACGGTACAAAGTGAAGGACGATGACGAATGTGGCAATGATGAGAGTTCAACGAAAGGCCCTCCCGCGAAGGTGTTGTGGTATCTTCTGATCATTCCTAGGTTTAAGCATCTGTTTACTAATTAAGATGATGCAAAAGACCTTACATGGCATGCAGAGGGAAGAAACTCTGATGGGATGCTCTGACATCCGGCAGATTCAGTTCAGTGGAAGAAGATTGATCATTTGTATCCGGAGTTCGGCAAAAAGCCAAGGAATCTAAGGCTTGCACTTGCCAGTGATGGAATGAATCTGTACGGCAGTTTAAGTACTCAGCACAGCTCGTGGCCTGTTTTGCTAGTTATATACAACTTGCCTCCTTGGTTGTGCATGAAGCGGAAATACATGATGTTGTCTATGATGATATCAGGCCCAAAACAGCCAGGAAATGACATTGATGTTTATCTTAGTCCATTGATTGAAGACTTGGCAAACTTGTGGGATGAGGGGGTTGCTGTGTTTGATGGGTATCGTAAGGAGACATTCAAGTTGTGTGCAATGCTATTTTGTACCATTAATGATTTTCCTGCATACGGGAATTTGAGTGGATACAGTGTTAAGGGCCATCGTGCATGCCCTATTTGTGAGCAAGACACCAGTTACTTGCAACTTAAACATGGAAGAAAAACAGTTTACACTCGCCATCGACGTTTTTTGAGACTTATCACCCTTATCGGCGATTGAAAAAAGCATTTAACGAAAGTCAAGAGCATGAACTTGCACTGACTCTGTTAACCGGGGAGCAGGTTCTTGAGCGGGTTGAGGGCATCCATACTGTATTTGGAAAGACTCAAAAGAAGCAAAAAGGTAATACATGCTTATGGAAAAAGAGGTCCATATTGTTTGAGCTTCCATACTGGTCTGATCTAGATGTTAGACATTGTCTCGATGTTATGCATGTGGAGAAAAATGTGTATGACAGTGTTATCGGCACGTTGCTTAACATTCAAGGAAAGACAAAGGATGGTTTGAACACTCGTCAAGATCTTGCTGAGATGGGTATACGTGAGCAGTTACATCCTATGTCCGATGGTAAAAAAATTTACTTGCCTCCAGCATGCCATACTTTGTCAAGAAAGGAGAAGATAAGTTTCTGTCAGTGTCTACGCCGAGTTAAAGTGCCACAAGGATACTCTTCAAATATTAAGAGCCTTGTACAGATGAAGGATTTAAAACTAGTTGGATTAAAGTCTCATGATTGCCACGTGTTGATTCAACAACTGTTAGCCGTGGCGATTCGAGACATTTTGCCTAACAAAGTCAGGCATGCTATAAGACGCCTATGCTTTTTCTTCAATGCCATTTGTATGAAAGTCATGGACCCTATAAAGTTAGATGACTTGGAAGAAGAGGCCGCAATTATCTTGTGTCAGTTGGAGATGTACTTTCCTCCCTCATTTTTCGACATAATGGTTCACTTACTTATTCATCTGGTGAGGGAAATTAAAATATGTGGACCAGTTTATTTACGGTGGATGTATCCAATCGAGCGATACATGAAGATCTTGAAAGGGTATACAAAAAACCTACACCATCCTGAAGCATCCATAGTTGAAAGGTACATTGCAGAAGAAGTGGATGAATTTTGTTCAGAGTACCTTCAGAAAGAAAAACCTATTGGTCTTCCCGAGTTGCGACATGAGGACAGAGTGGGAGGAAAAGGTACACGAGGGCTACATGTTATAACGCCTTCGTTGCATGAATTGTATCAAGCTAATTTGTATGTCCTGAATAACAGTAATGAAGTGCTGCCATATATTGTTCGTTATGAAGCACTACTTAAGGAAAGTAATCCAAGAATGACGAAGAATAGACTGTTGAAAGAGCATAACAAGACTTTCTTGAATTAGTTTAAACATACAATATTTAGTGATGAATCTGCATCTAAAACACTGAGGAAGTTAGCAGATGGCCCAAAAAGAAATGTGAGAAGTTGGCAAGGGTACGATATCAACAAGTACTCCTTCTATACCAAACAACAAGATGAGAAGAGCACCATGCAGAACAGTGGGGTTAGCCTAAGAGCTGAGTCACAGCACTTTGCTACTGTCAATGATGACAATCCACGTTTGGCGTCCTTGCCTTA
>PYAF01005793.1:577826-588855 GCA_007407185.1 Glycine tomentella
CGGAATAGTGAATACAATCAAAGGATGAACACTCATAATCTACAACGGGAGAGTAAAACAAGTCCGCAGGCACATGACGCAAGGATTCTAGGCCATTCAAGTACTAGGACAATTGAAGGAAGAACTTCACAAGTTTCTAACACTAGGGAAGCTGAGATTGCACCCGTTTCAAGGTATCAATATTTTTTATAAAAAAAAATTGCATTTGGTTAATGTGATAAGTGATGTGATACAAAAATATATATATATATATATATATATATATATATATATATATATATAAGAGTGTAGTGAAAATGAGAAGAATGAAAAAGTAAGTATATATTTATAAAATTCTTTGAAAAAGTACATAGACATAATATAATCAAAAGAGATAGGAAAAAATAGTATTATGAAAAAAAATATAAATAAATAATATATTTGGTTATATTTTTATTAGAAAAGAGAACTAACAAAAGACAAAGAAGAAATAGAACTATACATATGATAGGAAATTTGACATAATAATAAGGATCTTTTATATATAGTGATTTTTGTATATCACCACTCAATGCAAAATAATACTTAGATGTCCAAATAACATAATTCTAAATATATATGTTGGAAGTTTATAGAAGTCTTTTCCCAAGTTAATTAAGGGCCTTTTATATTTGGTGTTCTTATTTACGTGATTGAATGTGGGCATAGGGCACAACCTTCGTAGGCCATTCGAAGAATTCTGGATATGAACCCAACCAGAACAGTTTATAATAACCTTGGCTTTATATATAAAGAAAAAGGAAAAAAAAAGTTTAAATTTTCTATTTTCGGTCGCAAAAAGCTTAGTGACGGAATTAGAGACAGAATTAGCGACGACTGGAATTCCACGCCAGTAGCGTGGGAGCCACGCCGGTAGCGTGGGAAGTGCTCCAGAAAGCCAATTTCCACTGGTATGCCACGCTGGTAGCGTGGGCTTCACGCTGGTAGCGTGGGAGCACGGGCTGAGGGCCTATAAAAGGCCATTTTCGCGATTTTTGAAGGGAAAAGCTTCTTCTTCTTCCTCTGAACGCCCTTCCACCATTTTTGAAGCTCCAAGCTTCATTTTTGCACCATAATTCACCAAAACAAGTCCCTTAAACACCAAACTTGATGGAAAACACCTTGTGAGCTTGAATCTTTCATCCATTTCCCTTGAAAACCCCAAATTAGAGAATCCCTTTCTCAAGGGAAGTTCTTGAAGCTTGAGTTCGGCGAGGAACGGCGATGATTCGTGGGTACCCAAGCTAGGGGGAGTTGTCCTTGGGCCTTCCTTGTCGTCATTGAGGTAAGAAACTCAAGTTTCACCATTTAATTTGATGATTGGGGTTTTGGGTGAATAGTGACCCACTTGTGATAGAGCTAGAATTAGCCTTGGGTCCTTTAGAGATATGTGTTTAGAATATGATGAGGATGAAAGATTAGCTCTCAATTGTTAGTTTGGTGAACTTTGATTTATTGGCTCTATGTAAGGCATGTGTTGTTGATATGCTGAATTGTTTAGCTTGTTTGACATGCAAGAGCCTTGGTATGTGTTTTGTTGTGCCTGAGAGGCCATGAGAACGGTGCCTTGTGTGTGATATGGACCGTTCAAGCCCTGTGTGAAATTGGAGGATTGGGCTGTTATGAGCTTTGAGCTCTTTGTGCTTTGGCTAGGCCAAACTAGACCATTGAGGGTCTGAGAATCACTAGTGAAGTGATTGAGTGTGCGTTATATAGAACGGGTTATGATTCCTTTCGTTCTAACGGCGTAGGACCGTTACTGAAATGTTATGTGTTTGATCCTATGTAGGACGTGAGACCGATAGTTTCGGGGGTGGTGATAACGAAGCCGGGAAAGCCGGTGCGTTGCTCAGAGCAGGTAAGCTCTTGGATATATGCCCTTTTGTTGTGTTCTACCATGCACCAAATGAGGTGATGGTTCTGTTGTGGGCAAATGCATGTATATAGAAATTGTATATTGATGTGGTGAATAAATGGATTGTGCTTTGTTCCCGATGATGGGAGTTGATGTATATTGGCTTGATTGATGTGATTGTTTGATAAATTGTACTCTGAACCCTGTGATGGGAGTTGATGAATATTGATTTCCTTGATGTGGCTGATTAATGAGTTGCACTTTGGACCCAGTGATTGAGAATTGAAATGTATGGTTATGAATTGCATGATGTGTAATATGCTGAATTGAATATGAGACTGGAAAGTGAAATCCATGTATGAATTGAATCCTATGACAGTAGGATAGATGACGAGAGATTGAGTAAGACCTGATATGAGATGTTCCTGTGATATAGATGTAGCCTCCCGAATGGAGATGTTCCTATATCCACAGATGTAGCCTCCTCAGGCAATTAGTTGACGTGGGTTGTGAGATGTTCCTGTGATATAGATGTAGCCTCCCTGAATGGAGATGTTCCTATATACACAGATATAGCCTCACTAGATGGAGATGTACCTGTGGTATATAGACGTAGCCTCTTAACTGAGATGTTCCTATATACACAGATGAAGCCTCTGATGGAGATGTGCCTGATATATAGATGTAGCCTCTTGACTGAGATGTTCCTATATTTCAGATGAAGCCTCCAATAGATACGTTGAGATTCAGGCATGAGATGTTCCTAGTATATAGATGTAGCCTCCTGAGTGGAGATGTTCCTATATACATAGATGTAGCCTCTGCCGAGTTAAATGATGTTTATCACTTGTGTATCGACAGGTTGAGATGAGATGATAGTAATGATGTTGAATGATGAGGGATGAGATCCCTGCCTGTTGAGATGTATGATTGAGAATTGTCTGATGTTGAATTTGTTTATAAATGGTTGAGATATACTATTTCTATGTATGTGCCTGAAAGTGAACCAGGGGAAGGAGATACCTTCAAGGGCCCTGAGTTTACTGGGATTTTATATCTCACCCCTTGTGTGGGGCTTATGTTTTGCAGGTGAATCCTCAACAGGAGTAGATAGATCCCAAGGCAAGAAGCCTATGCAGGGATAGTTGTTGCTTATAAACCTGAGGCTTAGATGACATGAGCATGTGGCTCTGATGTTTTGTATTGCCTTTGATTTTGATTTTGTTGTACCCTGAGGGGAAATTATGTACAGTTTTGTACTTGAACAGAGAACTTGTATGTAATCACCATATTATAATGTAAAAGTGTATGTTGATGGCATTTGACGATGCCTTTTTTTTATATGCTTCCAAACTGCTTAGTCTCTGAGGTATTCTATCTGATAATGGCTGTTTAAGCGTGGTAATGACCCCGGTGTGTGTATGGGGCGTTACACAGTTACACATAATGCTCCAACTAACAACATGCAAATTGGAAGGGTAAAAATATCCAAAACTTTTTTATCTTTTTATTGAAGGCAACAATGACAAAAAGGTATAATCACGACTGTGAGTTATAGCATATGTAAAGCTCTATATTGTTGTCAACATGGTACACATAATTATGATCTATGAAACCAATTGTTGTCACTGAGAGAGGTAAAATCCATATCATCATTCACTCATAATCTCAAGACACAAGTATAGAAGTATCCTCCATCAAGATGTTCTCCATTAATGTGTGCATGTGCATAGAGTTTTTCTCTCTAATAGATTACTATTCTTGAAAACAATTAAACATGAAAAAATGAATCTTGCACACAGAAATGATATGAACCGTCATCCCCAAAAACAACGTGAAGATGTAGAAGAGTCACCTTTTCAATGTGAACAAGTAAATGTTTTATTTAGTCATGCAAGAAGTAAATCACTATTTTAATTCTTGAAAATGTAATGCAATGTTACTTAGTCTAAAAAAATTAAAGTATTTCAAATTATTCTTTGAAAGAGTAACGTACTTTCACTATATTATACACTATTAGAGGAATTAATTAAAAATGGTAGTTTACTCATCATGCAAGCATGAATATGTTGTTGTTTTTGTTTTATCGTTTTAAAGAATGTATGAACCCAAGAATGAAATTAATGATGAGATTCTTCTGCTTGGTATGTATTGAGTAGTCACGGAAGGTTTCTTCTAAAGCTGGAAAAGCTGAAACAACTCTACATCTTAACATCACAACAGACTCCTGACAGTGTAGTGAATACAAATCAAAACACCATACTCGTAAACACCCCCGCTGCTCCTAGGTAGACTTTGCAGCTCATAAGCCCATTTCCTTGCTGCTCTTTCTCACGATGATCACTTTCTAAATTTAGCTCTCACAACTTGAAAGTGCAGAAGAAACTGATAATTTTCATGGTTTTGAATTTCCAGGAATTTTGTAAACACTGTCCGTGACATGGAAATTGAGAGGAAGGGTATTCCCGTTCACCCCCATCTCAAGTTATTCAAACCACCACCACCACCACCAGCCACCAGGTAATTACAATTCTATCAACCACACTTTTTTTTTAAATTAAATACAAGTTGCTAATATGCAGAAATTTGATATAATATTGCCGGTAGTTAGCTGTCTTGTTATTCAGCAATATTCTAATTATATTGCAAGAAAGCCAGTATTACATAGTTTGAGCTAAAAAAACTTAAGAATTTATGAGAAATGGTTATTTTCTTTATGCAGATCGAGAACTAATGTGCCTAGCCTTCTCAAATGAAACGTCAAGTGACAACAGTTATATATTGGATTATGTTAATTCTTATCTTCAAACTCATTATTATTAGACAATTATCCAAGAGTAGAAACAAAGACTATAGCTTTCAGTAATGTTATTTGCATATATAAAATTTGATAAAACTAGAAGAAAAAAGGTTTATGTAATAAATTTTAGTGTGCAAATTACAATCTAGGCCTTGCATGTCAATGTTGTTTTCGTGTATACCAATTTTGCAAAGCAATGTTGGATAGATTTATAATTGGATGCTATTAACTAGCATAAAGCACTTATTTTTATTGATGAATAATTTATAAAAAAAAAAATCATATTATATAATATTAAATTCATCAAAGTGTTAATTTATTTGTAATAAAAAAAGTCCTACATAATAAGTGTTATTTGTTAATAAAGAAAAGAATACAAGCATATCAAATAAAGAAATTGATCCTGTGAATTATGCAACTACTTCCTTCATGCAAAGTATAATTAGTTTATAGTGTGTTCTTACATTAAGTTACAAATTACATTATATATCTTTTTAATCCTTACAATTTAATTTTTTTTGTCTTTTCAACAAAAAATTGATTTTAATTATTTTAAATTTTATTTATTTTATTTTTTCGTTCTTAAAATAATTTAGATAGCATTTTAAATGTTAAAAAATTGCTATAAAAAGTACTTTAAAGACAAAAAAAAAATAAATATAATTTCAAGGACTAAAACCACAAATAGTAAATGACAACATTGAAACTTTAACAAAGGTAAGGAACAACAAATTAGGGTTATACAATGGCTCATGATATGGTTTTTTCTGCAGGTTTTATTAGAGAGATTTTTATTGGTGAATTGGATTTTATGAGAGATAGTGGCTCAAGAAACGAACCACTAGATAACGGTAGTAGCAACAAGTTGACACAGAAACAAACTAGAATTTCCTTCAAAGATATAATATTGATGGAAAATAAGAACAAGAGTAAGTCTGCATACCGAAGGATGACCTCTTCAAAAAGAATATTCGCAGAATTGGATATGAGGATGCTAATCCTCTAAAGCCAATGGTGCAGTAGTGCACGTTACTGTTTGAGTTTTTCAAGGTCTTTGCACTTCATGGCAACATACACTTGTTGTTAAACGTCTTGGGAAGAATATTGGTTTTCATATTATGTGGGACAAACTTTCAATTCTTTTATGGTCAAATTTGATGATGAAGTTGATCATCTCAAAGTAACGGATGAAGGACTATTGATGATCATTGATCATTATCTCAAGGAACAAGTTTGGACGCCATATTTTCTCTTTGACAACAATTGATAAAACTATGGTATGAATTTGATTCCCTGGATTGAATCTGTTGGACTTATGCTCTTTAATTGAGTCCAATTGGACTGAGACTATGAGAAGAGACCAAACACTAATATAAATACTCTTATTTAGGTCATTAATAAAGAAATAGAAACCTAAAAATCAGAGAGATGGTCACATACTCTACTCATTCCCCCTCAAGAGATAGTGTGGAAGATTTGCTAGAGACAACAAGCCAATCAACCAAATTGAAAGCTACAAGAGGTAAACAAATAAAACAATGATGATCCATCACATCCCAAATCACAAACAATTTATATGCTTCCACAATATTCAATGTGTCTACATTTGGTATCAGAACCAACTTGTGCGTTTGGTTGTGGATCTAGTTTTCGATTTACATTATTTCATGTAATTAGTTTTGTTTCATGAAATATGACACCTAGGGTTCTATGTTTATTGGTATGATGCTCACATGTATATCCTTGTATTTTTCTTCCATTAAAAATGATTGCTTTATTGGGTTTTTTGGCTTTAATCCATGGTAGAGATTTGATTGTATTTTCTTTGGTTGTAACAAGGAGGCTAATCCCATATGATTAGGTTTCCTCCTTGGTTTATTAATTCCATTATAGCACTATTTTAGGTTGTATCACAAAATTGTATTGAAAGAAGGACAAAATGCATGTACAAAGATGGATGTTCGTCACTATTTTGGACTGTTTGTGATCATCCGATGGTCGAAATCCAAAACCAACCACACGGGATGAAAGAAGACACAAAACCATGTAAAATGATAGTCGGAGATGTTCCAGAAGCCGCTGGACGCGCCACCCAAAGTGGTTGCGAATGGGATTCACGCGCCTGTAAAGATGTAGAGAGTCAGGGCGTATGGGACATCATTTTTGGGTGCTTCCTGTGGCCTTGGCTTCGTCTCTTCATGGCGACCCTAGCCCTAAAATTTTGTACTAATCCGAGTTCAAGTGATGGCACAGTGGACGAAACAGTTAGGGTTCCTTGAAATTGTCTTAGGTTTTCTTGCCAAAATTTGGTATTTTGGGCTTTTGGTCTCATGGTTACCATAAAGGGGCTTGAGATTAATAACCTATGGACTAAAAGGAAGGACATTAAGGGCTGGAATGTTTTTGGTTATTTTTTTTTAAAAAAAAATCTCTCTAGGAATCCATGGATTAAAGTCTATTTTATAATTGTTTTATTTTTATGAGTGGATGAATTATATGTTTTGATAACATGCTTAATGTGATCACATATCATATAGAATAGGTGGTGCCATATTGTTGCATAATTTGTTAATTACATGAGCATAGTATCTATTATGTCTTCATGCGATTAGTATGATAGTTATTGTAGGATTGTTTTGATATTAACCTCAAAATAAAATCAAGACAAATAATACAAAATTTCCTACGAGAACTGTTTGTTTTACGAGTAAGTTGTGGGGCTTCTAAAATGGTCATGTGTTAATACACGCTGTCTAATGTAACCAGATTTTAGAAGTAAAACAAAGGATTAATCTCTATTGAACAATTCTTGGAAATTGGAAATTTTTTAAAAATAAATATTGAATAGGTGAAGGTTTTAAATTATAATATTAATTTTAAAACATACGAGCTCCATTGTGGGTCCGTTAATAAAATAGTCATGTGAAGCCCCCAACGGATAAAGATGATCGGATTTTATTTGATTGGATCTCAACAAATTCAAAAATTTTAATAAAGTATTGTACGGCCTAACGTCGACAATGCTTGGATACTAAGGATAATTTTTGAAATTGAACAATGGTTAATTACATTCAAACTTGATTTTGAATTCAAATTAATGATCATTATGAATTTCAAATTCTAGATTAATGATTGGACAATTTTTAAAAAACATTCCTTGTAACAAAATATTGAATGGGTGAAGGTTTTAAAATTAAAATATTAATTTTTTAAATCCACGGGCTCCATTGTGGGTTCATTAATAAAATGGTCATGTGAAACCCCAACGGATAAGGATGATCATATTTTATTTGATTGGATCTCACAAATTCAAAAATTTTAGTAAAGTATTGTACGATCCAACATTGACAATGCTTGGATAATAGGGATAATTTTTGAAATTGACTCATGGTTAATTACATTCAAATTTGGTAAAATTATTAACCCTTCCAACGAGGCTCTGATAATGGCACCGAAGGCCCAAATAACAATTTCAGTTTTTTACAAGTGACTTGCCCAACGTAAATCTTGTAAGGATAAGTCAAGAATTGTAACAATGAACAAAAGTAGTTAAAGAATCTACTTGCAACTAGTATGTTTATTGTATGATTGGCCAAGGTAGTTCAGCAAGGCAAAATGTTTGCTACAAAAGAAGTAGAAATGCTCCGAACTCTTGATGGCATGTTTGCTACTCCTAGCAGTTCAGCAAGGCAGAATGTGCTACTTATGATTAAGGCTTGCTTAGTGGAAAATTACAGTGATAAATGGATCATTGATTCAGGAGCCACTAACCATGTTTGTTACTCTTTAGAGTGGTTCAAACATAGCTTGCCTATCGGTCAAGACCAAAGAGTTTTGAGACTTGGAAATGAGGAGCTTGTCCCTGCACTAGCAGTAGGACAAATTATTTTATCTTTTGATAATCGTAGAACTTTGATTTTAGAAGACTGTTTATTTGTTCTGATTTTAAGAGGAATTTAATTTCTGTTAGTTGTTTAATTAAACTTGGTTTGGTAGTTTAATTTAATTCATCTGTTTCTATAAGGAGTTCATCTTCTTTTATATGTTCTGGTACTTTATTTAATGGTTTTTATTTCCTTAGTCCTATACCCCATGAAGTTAATCATGTTGAATTAGGAGACGAAGAGCATGATCATATATCTAAGAAAAGAAAGGTTTTCAATGAAATTTATCTTTAGCATTTACGATTAGGTCATATTAACTCTAACATGATACAAGGTTTGGTTAAAAGTGGAATTTTAAAATCCCTGGTTTTTGAACCAATATCGGTATGTGAATCTTGCTTAGAGGATAAAATGACAAAGCGGTCTTTTAAAGCCAAAAGAAATCGTGCCACACTTTAGCTGGAATTGGTACGTACTGACGTATGTGGACCAATAAGTGTTCAGGCCAGGGGTGGGTATGGGTACTTCATCACATTCACTGATAATTACTCAAGATTTGGATACATATACTTGATGCGCCATAAGTTTGAAGCTTTTGAAAAATTCTAGGAGTTTAAGGCTGAGGCAGAAAAACACCTTGGTGTTCAAATCAAGACTCTTCGGTTCGACCGAGGTGGTGAATACCTATCTGGAGAGTTCAGGTCTTACCTGACTAAAGAGGGAATAGTTCCACAACTATCTTCTCCAGGAACACCCCAGCAGAATAAAGTTGTTGAAAGGAGAAACAGAACCCTTTTAGAAATGGTAAGGTCTATGCTTAGTTATTCGTCTCTGTCTGAATTGTTCTGGGGATATGCCTTACAAACTGCCATGTACTTATTGAACTTAGTTCCATCTAAATCTGTTTTAAAGACACCCACGGAACTATGGAATGGGCGTACACCCAGTTTGAACCATATTTGGATTTGGGGTGCTCCGACACATTTCTTACAACAGAAGCCAAATAAAGGAACTATAGGTTGGATGCTTTTTAGTCCAAAAGATAGGAAGATATTAGTGAGCACTCACGCAACTTTCCTAGAGGATGACTATATGGCAAATTTCAAACCAAAGAGTATGGTTATTCTTGATGAGCTTGTCTCAGGTCAAGTTTTACCCCAACCTCAGGTGGTTTCATCTTATGTTCCTATGGTTGTTCAAAGAAGGGAATATATTCCTGAAGGTAAACATACACAGGAACTAGATACAGAACCATAAATTCAGCAAAATGATATACAAGTGGAACCTGTAGAAATGCAAGTGCCACTTATTGAAGAACAAAATCAAGAATTAGTTAACCCACTGATGAGTCACTATTTATCACTATTTACTCATCTTTCTGTACTCATTTTAATCCCTAACTTGTGCTTAATCGTTTATATTTTGCATTGTTTCTCATTTAGGACTTAATTAGATCGATAATTCAGATTTTAATTAATTTGGATTATTTTAAGTTTAATTATTCCAATTTTTATTTTTAGGGCAGATTAATAAATAAATGGGCTTGGAATTAATGCATGGACCTGAAGATGGGATGTGGCATCAGCATTTTATTTTTGTTTTATTTTTTTTATTTTCGTTTTTGGGCCAAAACTGTCAGGAGAAGCCCAATTTTCGTTTAGGTCAATCACTCTATATATTTCGAATATTGTGCCCATGCAGAAACACAATATACAGCAGCCAACATTAATTCACGTTCAGTTTTCTATTAGGGTTTAATATCTTCGTTTTCTGCCTCCTTCTCTGTTTTTAGGGTTTTCCGTTTCTGTTGATGATTTTCGTTTTCGGAATACAGTTACGTTTTAATTTCAATACTATTTCATTTTCTGTTTCTGTTTCAAGTTCTAATTTCGTTCTTGTTTTTTGCTTCAGTATTTAGGGTTAAGTTTTCGTTTCTGTTTAGTTTCGCTTTTGCATTTTTAATCTCGTTTAATGTTCAGTTTCGCTTCTATTCATATTCCTGTTGCTATTTTCGAATTAATGGAAGGCTAAATCCTAGGGTTGGACCCTAGGACAGATTGCAACCCTTTAATGGAGGTTCCTGTTCTTCTAATTCGTTTTCTGCTTGGTTCTTCCTTGTTTGGGTTTCTGTCTGTATTTTTTCGAATTAGGATCATGCTTAATGATTCTGAGTTGATTGATTCAGTAATCTCAGGTTCCTTAATCCTGAGAGCTTGCCCTAACGAGGTTCATGTTTGCTTAATTCGTGTAATGACGTTTTAGGTTAATCTTCTCTTAGTTGATTAATCTGGACTGATAAGGATTAAGTAGGACAGATTATCTTTCGTGAACCGAGGATATTAGAGGCGCAATCTGTTCTAAGGTCTGACTCGTTTTAATCACTGCGTTTAATTAGTAATTCTGTTCTATTTTTATATTCTCGCATTCTGCTCAACAAAGAAACCCCCTTTTGCACGTTTAATCCCTTAAACA
>PYAF01005794.1:1831-25648 GCA_007407185.1 Glycine tomentella
ATCGCCGGGCTGAAGCAGGTAAAGGAGCAAGAGGCGTCAAAAGTCAACGTTTTCACCGACTCACAACTCGTTGCAGCACAGATCGAGGGAAGATATCAAACTAAGGGACCTTTACTAGCCAAATACCTGGTTAAAGTAAAAGAGATCATGGCAGAATTCGATGAAGTAGTGGTCACACATATCCCAAGAGAAGAAAACGCCCGAGCCGACATATTATCGAAGCTGGCTAGCACAAAGGGAGCAGCCAACTATAGGACGGTCATTCAGCAGGAAATTGCCAAGCCCGCATGCATCATGGTCATTCTGACCGATGAGGATTGGAGGAGGCCTATTATCAAATACCTAGAACAAGGGACAGTTCTTGACGAGGAACTAGAGGCGAAAAAGTTAATCCGAGATGCAGCAATGTACGTGATTATGGATGGTGAACTATACTGCCGAGGTCTCCACACCCCATTACTAATATGTTTAAGGTCGGAACAAGCCGAGTACGTTCTTACCGAGATACATGAGGGAATTAATGGCCAGCACATGGGAGCAAGAGCGTTAGCATTAAAAGCCCTACGCGCAGGATATTTTTGGCCGACGATAAAAGCAGATGCAGCAGAACACGTCAAGAGATGTGACAGCTGTCAGAAACATGTGAAAATCTTATGGGCTCTCCCATCCGAGCTCAATTCAATCACTGCCCCGTGGCCATTTTATAAGTGGGGCATGGATCTCTTGGGGCCATTTAAAGCCACGGAAGGACAAATGAGGTGGCTAATAGTGGCCGTTGACTATTTTACCAAATGGATTGAGGTCGAGCCTCTCGCTGCCATCACCTCGGCCCGCGTTCAAAAATTCTTAGAACGAAGCATAATAGCAAAATTTGGGATTCTAGCAAAGATTATCACCGACAACGGAACCCAATTCACCGACAATAAATTCAAGGCAATGATGACCGACTTCCACATCAGGCATCATTTTGCCTCGGTAGAACACCCGCAGTCTAACGGTCAAGCCGAGGCAGCCAATAAAGTTATTCTCGAGGGATTAAAGAAACGAATGCATGAAGCCGACCCAAATTGGGTAGAACAACTTTATTATGTGCTGTGGGCATATAGAACTACGGCCCAAACATCTACTGGAGAAACTCCATTTCGAATGACGTATGGTTGTGAAGCCATGATACCGGTAGAGATTGGCCAATCATCCTGGAGAAGACAACACATGATTCAGGCGAAAGATAACAACAGTGCATTATCAGCCGACCTGGATTTAGTAGAGAATGTCCGCACTGCCGCCCATCGCCGAGATTTACATAGAAAAAGCAAGCTAGCCCAAAGATTCAATAAAGAATGCCCGAGAAGGAAAGTTAGCAGCAAACTGGGAAGGACCGTACTGGATCATCCGAAATCTTGGGCAAGGAGCCTATTTACTGGAAACACTGGAAGGCAAACAAGTCAAACAGACATGGAATGCGGACAAACTGAAGAAATACTACAGCTGAATGTGCAGAAGTCCATGTGTTTTCCTTTAGTTGGCTTTGAGCTCGTCATCGGAATCATGGACGCCATGTGTTTCCCTTTAATTGACTATTAAGCCCGTCATAGGGATCATGGATTAGTCTCACCATGTGTTCCCCTTTAGTTGGCTAATTAAGCCCGTCATTGGGGTCATGGGAGATCGATAAGAGGTTCTCCTTTATGGGAATCGCAATAGATTCATCATGTATTTCTCATGAGAAGATTATGTAAACCGGGAATGTAAAAACCCCGTACAAATCAATCATTGAGATCATGAATCATGTAATCTTCGAAGAATATTAATAAAATCCTTGTTGTAAGGAAAATTTTTACATGCATGATTTTGAATGCTTAGTCGTTGTTCTGTATTATCTCGGCCTTGATCAAGCCGACATAACTATTTAAGTCAGATGAATCATCGACTCGGCCGAAAGAATTACATCTGTAGTAATGTTACAAACACAAACAATTGCTAAGTCGGGAATATGATCCCAGAACGATGTCAAATGCCCGACCAATGGTCTCGGCTAAAACAAACGATCGGCAATTGGAGCCAAAATGCAGAGGAAATAAAGCAAGTCGAGAATAATGATACTTGAATAAATTAAAAGATAGTGTCGTAAGAATGTGCATTGTCAAAAGAAATCAAAATGTGCAGAAATTGTTCAAAATAATTACAAGTAAAACCGGCATCCCGCCCCTTCAATCGTCTCCACCAGCTGGGGACGAAACCTCCTTAGGCGTGCCCACCGAGCTCTCCTCCTCCTCTTCACTCTCGGAAACCATGAGCAGCTGGCCATCCTCGACGTAAGACCTGAAATGCATACCCTCGATGTTTAAGTTAACATCAGGGTTCAGGAAGCGAATCTGACTTATAGCATTATTAAATGAAGCTTCGGTGGACTTCTTCAATTATGATCGAACGAATATAAGCTCGCTCAGGAGGTCTTCCCCATCCTTATTCTTCTTCGTATTAAGGGTGAGGAGTTCATCACAATGATTTTTGGCTTCGTCGGACCGATCACAAGCCACGGTCAGACTCTTCTCCAGCTTGGCAATGGTGGAACGAGAGGATTCGGCTTCTGCCCGGAAAGCTCCAAGTTGAACTCGAGAAGCTTCGAGTTCGGCGACCAATTTAGCCGCCGATTCTTGCGCTTCCTTAGTTTCGGCCCTGGAAGCCAAGTCTAGCTCTTGTCGAAGTCGTTGGATTTCAGCTTCAGAAGCTTCAAGCTCGGCAGCCACCTTGCAAACTTTCTTGTTTAAAGAAGTTAAACTCCCGAGCAAGGTGGCACTCTTCAAACACGCCAGCTGCATCGAACCCAGTTCCTCCAGCTCGGGGTCCGAGAAGTGGACCATATCCGAGTATCTCTTGGGTGTCTAGGCAACTTCGAAAAATTCTTGAGTTATGCCCTTATCCCAAAGAGATCGGGGGGATAGCTGGATACGTTCCCCAAGGGGATCGACCGCCGGAGTAGGAACGTCAGCAGAAGCCGGGGCCTCAGAAACGACCTCCTCTGTGGGGCCGTCAATAACCACGAGAGGGGCCGCGGCCACAGGAGAGGAAGGCGGTGGAGAAGTTGAAGGAGCAACCAGAATTGTGGAAATCGGAGTCGGGCTAGATTCACTAGCCGAAGCCTTGCCCTTTCCTTCGGCCAATCGACGCCTCTTTCGGGACTTAAGGGCCGCGAGGTGGCTGGGGATGGGGCCGGGGTCCATTTCAATCGCTGCACAATGACAGAATAAGCATTAGCAAGACGAAAAAAGTAAACAAAGTTCTGTCAAAAGAAATTCAGACTGATCACACTGAATATAATAAGCTATCGGAGCCAAGTCCCCTGAATTTTTGCATGATAATATCTGAGATGCAGAAGTAGCATCGGAATCCGACAACCGAGTCTCGTCGGTTCGATAAGAAGCTGGAGGGGAATCGTGATGACGGGAGGACCAATACGATGGAAACCTCCAGGACCCCGGAGAAGAGTCAGAGGAGTTTGAAAAGAAAGGACGTTGTCTGGGAATGGCAAAAACTTTAAAGAATTTATCTTTGAAACTTTTAAAGGAGTCAGCAAATAAAGAAAAAAGCTGATGGTTAGAACCACGGTCGTTTCAACCCCGAAAAGAGGTCCACCCCTTTCGGTCGGCAGGCTCCTTACCTGATCGGCTAGTTTGAACAGAGAAAAAATAAAAAAATAAAGGGCAGGTGCAAGGAATTTCAAGTTTTTGGTAGAGAATCTCAAATGCTAGCATGAAAGCCCAACCATTAGGATGAATCTGGGAAGGAGCAACATGCAGTGATCCAACACCTGCATTTGGAAGTCGGTAAAGGGAAGACGAATCCCTACCCGGGTAATTACCTCACTGTAAAATAAAAAGAAATCAGGGTCATTTCCTTCCCGGACGGAACAAACAGGCTCGCACGGGCGGGGTAGGCAGACATGAAAACCCTCTTGGGCACCGAGGGAGAGTTGGGCAAGGTCCCCAGAATCCAACACCGAGGTGTACTGCAGCACCTTATGGGTTACCCACGAAAACCTACTCGACAAGGCAGGAGAAACAGTTTGAGATCGAGACTCGGTTGTAGATTCCCTAACAGTTCCAACACGAGAGTCCATAATTACCTACGACAATAAAAGGAAAAACAGCAATTAGTAAAGTACCCGGAGGACGGACCATCAAGGGGCTAAGATTTGACGAAGTCTGAGCTGGCACGGAGATCGGTACATCAACATCTAACCTAGGTGGCGGTATACCGATGGGTTTGGGTACTATAATGGGGTTATGTCGGCACCAATCCAATAGGTCATCGGCCTGTCTATCCAAATCTCTGCTGGCTAAATACATGAATTCCTCAACACATTTTGAACAAGGTTCATATCGGACTTCAAGTTGTGACTCGAGCCTAGGGCTATCTCTAGGGGCAATGTTCGAGGGAACAGAAGTCTTAGGGGGTACCCTAGACCCTGAGAAAAGCAAGGCAGACCTTTCTCGCGATGACGACCCTAACCTGGAGGACCCTAATTGGAAAGGATTAGGGGATTGGGAAATTGGGGTTTTTGAACTGTCAGGGGCAGAAGGAACCCGAAGCAAGAAATTTTTCTTCTCTTCGTCAGAAGGAGGAAGTCCAAAAAACCAAAATGCAGAAGGAGGGGGAACAGTTCTGCGAATCCTTGCCTCTTCCTCAGGTGTGTATTGCATGATATAAACACTACTAAAAATGTGCAAATATTGGAAACTACGAGAAACAGATGGAAGTTGCAAGAAATTATAGATACTCAGGGTTATATAGAACAAGACGAAAAATAAGAAATGGCAATGTACAAAAAGGGAAAGGTAAACAAGAAATACCTGAAATAGAGAAAGACTGATGGAAGGGGAGTCGATGACGAAGAACACAGGTGATTCGGAAGCAAGGGAGAATGAAGATGCAGGAGTCGCAAGGGCAAAGGTGAGAGGTAGAATGAGGCACTAGGACGAAAATGAAAGGATACAAGTTCATTAAACGAAAAAGTAACCGTCAGAATTCAAAAAGAGAACGTGGGGTAGTAACTGATGGACATTGAAGGACGTGGAAGAGGCGGTTACGTCATTATTACAAAAAAGAAATGATTAAAGCGTGAAACGACGAAAGTTATCATCAAGACACGTGGCAGTCCAGGAAGAAAGTCGCTTCATTTCTCGATGATCAGAGCTGTTCAGACTATTTGAAAAGACAAGACATAGCTCGACGCTGAAGTAAGTCAGAAATAACCCAAGAGCTTAAAAAGGTTGATTACCTCGGTTCGAACCCCCACATATGATCGGCTCTACACGAGGTCGACATCACTTATACGAGGTCGGCTCTACACGGAGTCGGCATCACTCGTACGAGATCGGCTCAAAGGTTTGTCGGTCCCATTATGCATCCCGGCCACCAAGAATACTAGATGACCGGGCTGAGGGACATCTGTTACGGATAAAAGATATCCTATCTTTATCCTAACAATTCAAATATTCAAACTACCAACAACTTATCGTCATGAAAGCGGAGGACTTGCTGTTATCTACATCCTCGAATATCCTGGAAAATGATAACAGGCCTCAACAACTTATCTTTAAGGACCAGGTTAGCTTCCTATAAATAAAGCGCCGCTATGGTGAAAGGTATACACAATCCTGACTCTCTCTTTTCCATTCACACAGAGCATACATCCCACACCCAATTGTGGTTTCGTGTTCATAAGTGATCTTCTTCCCTGACGTGTTTGTTTCTCCTCAAGCATTCTCAGAGAGAGAGAGTTTGATCCCATATAAACCTTCCAACAATCTTTATTGGATATTTCTGTTCTTATCGACTAGAACAACATCAAAGACATAAATCCAAACACACACCATGTCTTTATTCCACAGCTGATATTATGTTTAAGATGCCCCAAACGGTAGCTCTGGAGGTGTTTCCCAACCATTCCCATATCAAGATGGAGTGCTTGATCCCATCCCTTGCTAAAACTCTTGAAGTCGAATCCAAATATGAGAACAATTTTCCAAAAATACTTGTTCATAACATAAAAATTTTCTTGTAAAACCATTGACAAAATATAAATATGTAAAGTTAACTTGTAGAATTCATTAAGTTAATAAAAAATTACACCATTGAAGTGAAAATTTGTTAAAACTGATGTAACATAATAAGAGCAATAAAAAGGGAATAAAGTCACCATTAGGATATAATTTAGTGAATTCCATAATGCTTCTGCTTTGCTCTTTATCTCGAGAGGAAAATGGTGGCGTTTGGATGTTGCATATGGAAATAATCTTTGTTATTTCAGCTATTTTTGTTTCTTGTATTCTTTGGTACTTCTGGTACCGTTTAATATATTTCGTTTTTTGCCGAGAAAAAACAAATATGGAAAATAGCTGCCTCGTGTCCAAATGCGATCAACTATGCTTTTAGGATTTGCGCAGCTAAAATACCAACAAAAATCAAATAAATTAAAAGTTGAAAGGAGGGAAGACTACATATATATCATTTTCCCAAATATGTATTCATTATTCACATAAAATTTATCTCATAACGACACCGATATGATCTATTACTACATGATATCCGTAATAGTGTAATACTGGTGTTTATTAAGCTACACTCCTAGAGATAAATAATGAAGAAGGTAATTATCCACTAATCAGACGTCCCGAAACATCTTATATGCACCGACCCTATCACGAGGAATCAGACGTAGCTCTGAACCATGTTTAAGGAAGACATTACCTGAAGAATTGTCACATACATAATGTCTTTACTATAAGCAGTAGCCTAGTATTTTTTTTATATCATATGCTATTTATTAACTTTTGAATAATTAATTCCCATCATAAAATCTGATTGATCATTCAGTGAAATCTCTCTCCAATCATATTTTTTTCATTCGTAAGACTTGAATTCGAAATATTAGAGATCCAAGTCTAGCATTACCTAAATCAACAATATGTCAATTAATTTATTTGATTCAATGGTTTTTGACCAAGGTATAGGGTTAATTAAAAATAATTTATAAAAAAATTGTAATTAAAAATTAATTTACACATTGGGATGATTTTTCACATGCCAATAATCATCTCTCTTTTTGTGCCACTTGACGTCCACATGATGTCACTTGTGGTGCCACCACAATATGTGGCACTTGCCCATGTAGTGTTTAATTAAAAAATTTTAAAAAAAATCCAATGAGATACTACATGACAGTGGTCCGTGTATGGTGCAAATCCACATGAAGTTAACCTCCTTCTACTCAACCACATCAGTGCTGAAAGTTAGTACTCCTTTTCCTCACGTTCTTTTTCTTTCTAGGTGTGTTCGAATCAATTACTTTAGAATTTAGGTAAGCTAATAATTATCTTATTGCATAAACTTTTGTAATAGCAATTGAAAAAATTTATGAAAATAACTTACGAAATGAGATAGTTAGCTTATGGAAAACATTTGTTTTTATGAAAAGAATGTACTTACGTTTAACTTATTTCAATAAGCTGTTCAAGATAACTTATGGAAACAGCTTAAAAATTATATGAAAATGGTTTAACCTAATTTCCTTGAGACTATATAAAAACAACTTACACATAAATATTTGCCTTCATAAACTCTATATCCTTACTCTTCATTTGTAGAAATTTCCCCATAGACTTCAAATTAAAGAAACTTGACTTTTTGTACGTGTATCTCATTTTAGATACAACTGAACCGAGGAAAAATGCAAATCTAAGCCCATTCGAGAGTTGGAGGAGCGCTTACTTCTGCATGAACTATGTAATCATATATGTATGTGTGTGTGTCTTCTACACACATCAATTAATCAGGAAATCAATGTGATTGCGTTCTAAATTTCCCATTAATTGCTATCCATTAGCAATTAATGAAAACACCCTTGTTTACTTTATAATAATGCATATTATTAATTTCAACATATATATGTGTAGACACCCATACCACCTTCTTGCTGGGGAAAAGACGGATACATAATCAAACTGGATGGTGTGCTAGACGTGAGCGCCTCTGATATCAGTAACTTTTGTAACAATGGTTGCAAAAGCCACACCTTAGATGTCTTAAGTTGCATCCAAGATGTGAAGAGAAACTTCTATTGTTAGCATTCTTCAAAAAGGTATGGAATGTGGTGATGGGTGATTTGATCGAGAGATGAAGAGAGAAAAAATGTTATATAAAATATTGTATGAGTAACAACTTTATAAAATGTGACACTCAATAAAAGTTTACATATATTCATAAACTAGTTAAAATTGAAACAAAAAATATTAACAAAAATAAATGTTAACAAAAAAAAAACAAACATAGCCCTGATTGGGTGAAAAAACAGCAAATTATGGCTAACTAAAACTAGGCATCATTTACAAACAACTGCAAGTTGCATTTTCTGAGCACAATCAACCTTTTTAACAAACTTACAAGCAACCACAAGATCTGCAGAGAGACATTTAAATATTTTAATATGACAACAGGAAAAATCTCCAACTGCAAATACTCCTCCTTGAGATTTTTCTTCAATACTCCAAGCCTTGATCTTAATTCATTCCAACATCTATGGAGGAGATCACCTTCAAGTAGAAAAACATCTGCATTCCCTTGCATAACATAACTTGTACCGTTTGAAACGAGAATGCTTGCAACCTCCTTTATTCCATTTTTGATCTCGAAGAAACTTAGCTTTTGGTGCTGGACAAGCCATGGCAGTTGCAACCACTTAATCAACATTGTACTCCTCAATGAAATTTATTTTTATCTCAATGAAATTTATTGCATTTTCCAACGCAATGACCAACATTTCTGCACCTTCCATAACCCATAAAAAAAGATTCACCATAAAACTAACATGTTCTCCTTATTCTCTTCAAGTTTGTTGTGGCCAAAGAGGTCCAAATTCTTAGCAACTTTTGTTGTAGACCCATTTGAATCACACTTTAGATTCTGAAATACCTCTTCCTTAAATGACATGTTTTTCAACTTCACAGGTTCTTTTAACACAACAAGCATGGCTTTTTTCTTCCATTCCATTGGAAAATTTTATCTCTCATTTCAATGGACATTAGCTCCCATCCAGAAGGATCAAATATAGTGCAGTTCATATCTTAAAACACAAGGAATAATTCCTTTCTAGCATTTGTCCCACTCAATAGACTTTGATTTATCTCAGGCACAAATAACACATCAGAAATATATTTTGTACCTGCTGGAGTTTCAACAGCAACAACTCCTTTGCCTTTGACATCAACACATTTACCATTGCCAATGGTGACTTTGGAGAAGTAGGACTGATCCAATTCCTTGAAAATGCTAGGCATTGTGGGTCACATGATTTTTTACCCACTATCCATAAGCCACACTTCTTTGTTATTACTTATTGGCCGGATAGCAAGTAGCAACAGAAAAATGCTCCTCAATTTGTTCTTCATGCTCAACAACTTGGGCTTTTTGTGCATGTTGGTTTGCTTTATTTTTACAAACCTTCTCCACATGACCAAACTGATGGTGGAAACTTTTTCCAACCTACTCCTTTATCGCTGCCTTCTTTCTCCTAAATAATGGCTTTTTCCAAGAAAAATTGTAGCTTTGGGCTTTGCCTTCTGTGTGTGCCACAAAAGCACCTTCAATGTCTTCTTCCATCCTCAAGGATCTTCTATGCTCAGTTGCTTGCAAAGCATTGACAAGCTCTGCAATTGATATTTCTGAAAATTCGTTATTTTCTTCAAGAGAGGAAATTTTTGACTCAAACCATTCCGGAAGACACCAAAATTTTCTCCACTACTTGTTGACTGCCGAGCTTTTCATCAAGCAATCTGATTTGTGTAACCACCTTTAAAAGCATATCAGAAAAATCTGACAGATTCACTTTCCTTCATTTTCACAGCTTTGAACTCCCTTCTCAAGTTCACTCCCTACATTCTTTTTGTTCTTGCACTCTTGGAACTCCTCCCTCAATTGATCCCATGCCTCTTTTGCGGTGTCAAGAGTTAGAATCTTGATAAATACACCATCATGTAGTGTTGCCTGTATAATGGCAAGTGCTTCTTTGTCTTGCTTTGAGATTTCTTCATTATGACTCCTCATCTGAGCTATTATTGGGTTTTCTAGTAATGAAAGTGGGTTACTTTCATTTTCAACTGTATCCCACAAACTTTGATCTCTAAGACAAGTCCTCATTTTCGCAGCCCACAAATGAAAGCTTTCCCCTGCAAATATAGGAGGTGAAGGTAAAGAACTATTGCTGGAAGTCATTTATGTTTGAAGTTTTTTTTTTTTTTTTATTTTATTTTATGGGTTTTCTCTTTCTCTGTTTTTTGGTTTTTTCTCTTACTCTGGTTTTCACTCGCTCACAGACCTTAAAGATCAATGAAGCTCATGATACCATGTTAGAAAAACAAAAACAGAACATAAAGACAACAAAAATGTAAACGTATACAGAGGAGAGGAGCAAAAATTGATATGATATATTTCAGATTTGTAACTCAGATTTTGCAGACTTTGAACAAGAGCTTAAATAAAAAACTAACAAGTCCTTGATTGGGTGAAATAAACAGCAAATTATGCCCTAACTAAAACTAGGCATCATTAGCAAACAGCTACAAGTTGCTTTTTGAGCACAAGCAACCTTTTAACAATCTTACAAGCAATCAAAAAATCTGCAAAGATATTTAAATATTTTATATAATAGCAGGAAAAATCTCAACTGCCAACAGATTCTTCAACTCTTAACAAGCTCTCTTTATAGGGTGGTGGTGTGATTTTTCTTCTAAAAATATAAATTACTTTTCACATTTCCAAGGCCTTTATTTAAAAAATAAATCCTCATTCTTTCAAAGGTGAATGCAGATTTTGACAAGAGTCAAATATAACTTCCCAGAGCATAGTAATTAACTGTGCATGGGAATCACCAATTTAGAAGAACCCAACAATTCCCCTAAAAAATTGAATAAATACTCCCATCTTGTTCTGTATATCTATTTTTTTAATGATTAAGCGTGATAATGAGCACCCAAATTAAATTTGTAGTTGACAGTGTATATTTCTTTCTATCACGGGTGAGCATAGACATTCCACCTTTGCTGAAGAGGTCAAGGTCAAATTGTTCATCATGGGGAAGGTAGTTAATGACTTTTCTATATTGCTCATGAAATATTAATAACACAGTTATGGGACTCGGTTACATTGCGAGGCCACTGGATGAAATCAAAGAAGCAACAAAAGAGAAAAGACTTTGTGTTCTGGAGGCTGCAGAGGCAATCCAAATCAATTTTAACTCATCAAATCCATCATTTATCAAGTCAATGGTTGTCTTACGTTTATAGCTGCTTTTGGTTGGTAGGTTTAGTTCAGAAAATCTTTATATATGGTCTGCACGTTCTTAACCTGCTGCTGGCTCTTTGTTTTAGATTGATAATACATGTAACACAAGTTATTCGCCCTATTATATTATTTTATTTTATTCTGCTAGGGTCTTTGTTGCGTTTGGCAAGTGTACCGTTCGTTTTAAGTAATAGAGTGAGTAAGTAGATTATCGTATCCACAGAGATTGATCCTAATTTTATCGTAACTCACGGTTTGAGAGATTAGAAGAAAACAATATATTTGAAAAGTAGTGTTGTATTGTATTTTGGAATTAAGTGAATTAAATGACAGAAATTAACAAGAATTTAAGAGAAATAATTGTAGTTAGAACACAATCCCCTTTGATCCCTACCTCTTTCACTTGGTTGGTTATCCATTTCAATTACTTCTGATTACTTAGAGGATATGTCTTTCCAAATTTAGTTAAATCCTAATTCCTTAGCAATTTAACCCTTTAACCCGATCAAAAATCCTAATTCCTTAGCGATTCCTATCAAACTAAGCCTTTAAAAGAATATATCATAAAGTTCTGCAATCATACATCCCTATACCTAGGCAATGTAAAAACTGTTATTTTACTCATGTCAGAAATTAGAATCCCAACATCCCTATTGCGAACCTTAACTTTCAGAACTTAAATAGAATGGTCAATTCTAAGAAAGAATATAACAATGAAGAACAGAGTAAAACAAAGCAATCATAATAATCTCATATTGATACCAATCAAATTACAGAGGAGTTCACATTGGTTCTTGACCCTAACCACAATAAAGAACATTAGCCAGACATGTTCATGTCTAACTTCAAAGAATACAAAGAGAGCAGAAGCATTAATCTTCTTCAATCTCTGGTC
This sequence comes from Glycine tomentella, assembly GCA_007407185.1. NCBI lineage: Eukaryota > Viridiplantae > Streptophyta > Magnoliopsida > Fabales > Fabaceae > Glycine > Glycine tomentella. Next base: position 14,067 of record PYAF01005794.1, read on the forward strand.
TTGATCTTCTATCCACTGTGTTTTTGTCTGTATTTCTGTGTCTTTCTGTTGGCCTCCTAAGTCCCTATTTATAATTTCATGTCCATATAGTTAATTAGGGTAACTAAACCCTTCTGGTGCTTTATTTTTGTGACAAATCTTTCTTTGTTATGCTTTTTTCCTTCTTTTTGACTCTGAAATAAAATAGTAATAAAATGAGATTAAAACAAATAAATAAATAAACTTACCTAATTCTAACATATATTGCTAATTATTGATTGAATTATAACTAAATTAACCCTAAAAACTAAGATGTGCTAGCAGCATATCAGTCTTCTTTCTAAATTTTGTGAGGAACATCTTCCAAAAACTATACATGACGTGGTTTTGGAAGATGAAAATGGCTCAGAATATGAGGCTGTTTACATTGGCAACAAAATTGGGCTTAGTGGTGGTTGGAGGGCATTTGCATTGGATCATAAACTGGATGATGGTGATGCCCTTGTTTTTGAATTGATTGAAGCTTCAAGATTTAAGGTAATTTATGTTACCAGTTCCATTGTAACCCTCTTGTAGATTCTAAGCCTTACATGTTAGACTCGGTGTACATTCCAAACCATGTTTGTGTACATGTGAGATTCAGTTGGTCCACATTCCAAAACTCCATTTTGTGAGAAGTAACAAGTTCTAGCTTTGGCTTCAATGTCAATTTGAGGGGTCCAAAATGGAAAAAACAAACACTATTAGCCGTTGGGTAAAATAACCTTGATTACAAAAAAAAAATATAATTATTTTATTTGGCGCTGATAGCATGGCACTGTAGTAAATCTGGCGCTGATAGCGTGGCACTGTAGCTAAACGCTAATTTTCACTGTATTCTGGTGCGATTAGCGCCAGGAGCGGCGTCGTTAGCGCCAGGATTTAACATGTGGTGCGAATAGCGCTAATTATGGCGCGGTTAGCGCTAGTAGTGCCCAGGAAAACACATTCTCTCTGGATTTTGGCGCAGATAGCGCTAGAAGTGCTCCAGAAAGTATATTTTCTCTGGAATCTGGCGCGATCAGCGCCAGAGCACATCCTGGGCCACTATAAAGGGCCATTTCGCGTTCTCGGGGGAAGAAAAACCATTTTCTTCTTCCTCCCTGTACTTTCTGCCATTGAAGCTTAGAAAAGCTTCATATCTTCATCATACTTCATCTAAACACTTCCTACTCAACTAGAAAGTTGATTAGAATCCCTCTAAGAGCTAGATTCCAGCTTCAATCCTTAGAGAAAACCATAAAATGGAGAAATCTCGTTCCCTAGGGAACTTTGTAAACTGAGTTTTGGAGGAGATAGAAGGCGATTCAAGGACGCCAGAGCTTAGAGAAGCGATCCCTCCAGCCTTCCTCGATAGTTTAGAGGTAAGAAACTCAAGTTTTACCGATTGATTTGTGAAATGGCTCTTGGGATGAATAGTAACTAAATTGTGTTAGGGCTGGAATTAGGCTTGGATTCTTTAGAAAAGTATGATCAGGAAGTTATTCTGATGAATATGGAACTTTGAATCATGATTTTTGATGAAGTTTGATTTTGACTCTGAGATATGTATGAGTAGGAAGAATGTTGATGAAATGGAAGGTGTTATGCTAGATATGAGCCTAAGTGCCTTTACAAAAGTTGTTCAGAAGGCTAAATAAATGGTGAAAGTGTGTTGAAATAACTGGTTTAGTCAAGTTGGATAATTGTTGGAATATGGTCTGGTTAGAACTTTGAATTGAACTTATGCAGAGTCTAAGGGGACTCTAAGATCTTGGTTGGGCCAAGATAGATCCTGTTGAGGGTCTGTGAATCGCCGATAAGGTGGTTAGCTCTGATAACCCTAAGATAAAGAACATAGAGATTTTAATGGAAGGGAATAACGTTTCCTTTCATTTTAACGGCTATGGACCGTTATTGATTGATTGTTTTATGCCTTGTGTAGGGCGTGATAGTGATCTTGCTGGTGGTTGTGACCACGAAGCTGGGAGAGCCGGTATAGCGCTGAGAGCAGGTAAGCTCTTTGTTCTTGGGAGTGTTTCCCACTATTGTGTTCCACCATACTCCGAGGGAGTTATGGTTATTGTATATCTTGATGCATGTATATTGAAATTGTGTGTTACTGTTTATGGAAACATGTATATGATGAGCTGAGCACTGTGATAGTGTTGTTATGTGCTTGATTAGATTCTCTGGCCAATAGAAATGAATTTAATAGTCTATATATATAAGTCCTGATGTGGGATGTGCCCACATAGTTGGATGAAGCCTCCTCAGGCAAAGAAAGAAAGCCCTGATGTGGGATGTGCCCATATGAATGGATGAAGCCTCTTCAGGCATGTTTAGTAGGTCCTGATGTGAGATGTGCCCATGTAAATTGATGAAGCCTCCTCAGGCATTGATTTATATATGTATAGGCTATGTATCATGTGGTAATATGGTTGATAGCTGTGATGGCTAGTTTATGATGCCAATTTTGATATTATGTGCATGAAAGTGAATCAGGGTGAGGAAAGACCTCCAAGGACCCTGAGTTTACTAAGATTGTTATCTCACCCCTGTTGGAGATTATGTTTTGCAGGTGAGGTTCAGGGAGCAGCTGATAGATCCCAGGGCAAGAGGCCCGAGTAGGGATAGGTTCTATGAGAACCTTAGGCATAGTGTTGAAGAGCATGTTGGTTCTATTTTTGTTTTATGCCTATGTTTTTGTATCTGATGAGAGATATGTATAATTTTGAGGCATATACTTTGTATATTATGAGAATTCACTATATATGTTTGTACAGTTGATGTGTTAATGACGTTTGATGACGTCATTTTTGTTTACTGCTTCCATTTTTAATTATCTATGATAATCGCTGCGCTTAACAACCATAAGATAATGTTAATAGACTGGATGCATACGGATCGTTACATTGGGAGCCTCGTGCCCTGATTTTACAACAAACACACCTTATTTCTTCCATGAACAAACTTAACTACCTATTTATGTAAGGCTAGATGACCTATTTGGTCCTTTATTTTTTAAAAAGTTTAAGTTGGTCCTTTATATTTGTTTTTTTAATTCAGTTTTACACTTTATCTTATTGTTTTTTGTTCAATTTGGTTTTTCTTTGATCTTTCAATTTATTAAAGATCGACTTCGTTAATCATTTAAAACTGATTTTTTTTGTTCAGTTTTCTCCCCTTTCCCATCACTTCGTTTTTAAGAAAAAAGCTCATCTTAAAAGATTAATGGCATCAATTTTAAATAGATCAAAAAACTAAATTGAACAAAAAAAAAAGATAAATGACCAACATAAACTTTTTATAAGATAAATAACTATACTGAACTAAAAAAATAAGATAAAGGATCAAATTGAAACAAAAAAAAATAAAGATAAAGGATTAAATTAAACTTTTTAAAAAATAAAGGGTCAAACTGGAAAAAAAAGATAAAATACCAAATAGGTCATTTGGTCTTTATGTAACTAACTAACTAATAATGAGTATCTATCACAATGTTTGCTTTAATGAAATGAGGGCAGGCCTTAGTGCAATGGCAAGGTTGCTGACTTGTGACTTGTTGATCATGGTTTAAATCCTACAGGCCTCTTCACATGTGGTTGTGGGGGTAAGTGTGTACATTTATCCTCCCTAGACCCCCATAAGGTGGGATCATTGTGCATTGAGTCTCCCTTTTGTACTCCTTAATTGAATGATATTGATTCAATGATACATTGTATCTGTAATGCTTGCTTCAATCATGACAAACAATAGATGATATGCAATTGCTTGTGCAGAAGTATAGAGATCTCTATAGTTCATTACCCTTGGGGGGAAAATAATAATTCCCAAGTTATCTTTTTTCATCATGGTTTGTCTCTGATCACATCTTTCATAGCTTCATGCCTTCATCAAAATTCAACGGTTCCCTGTTAATCATTTAGAGGTTTTGTCTTATTTCAACTTTGCTCGTTTTTCTTAAAACTTCATGTGACATGTTTTTGGGAAGTTGCATGAGTAGTTGAATTTGGTAAATTGGACTATTGGAGTGTTACATACGTTTATGCCTTTCATAACTTCACCAAAATTCCAAAGTTCACTATTAATCATTAGAGATTTTGTCTCTAGGCATGAGTATAACTCTTTAACATTGCTTGTTTATCTCAATATTTCATTTGACATCTTTTTGGGTAAATTGCATTAGTAGGAGAATTTGGTGGACTACAGTATTACATATTTTCACATCCTTGCTCCACTATTTCACTTCCCAACTCTAAGTAATTAATGCATCAAACTAAAAATGTCACCTTCCAGTTGCAATTGTTGAACTTTAGATTTGAATCCCAGCCTATAAACACATGCTTTATGCTGTTTCATCAATTATTAGTATTGATTGGGATTTGGGAACATGTGTGTATTTTCTCCCAAAGACGTGCTTTAATTACACTCAAAATTAATTGAGGAGTTTGGTCTTTACATTCATTTTCAGAAACCTATTGGACTATTAAAGCACACAAGCTATAGCCCAGACTCAAAATCCTTTGGGAATCCTTCTTTAGCCTTTAATGTACATTTTGTCTTGTTGAGAATAGTTTGGTTTTACTTGCTGGTACTTAATTTTATTGCTTCACATAACTAATGGAGGAAATCCCTTGTTATTCTCCTCTATCAAGGCTTAGTTCTATAAAAATCAAGAATCTACGTCTTATGGCCAGGACATGTTTCATTTGTCTTGAGATTTAAAATGAACTTCCATTTCATACCATAAATAGGTTAGAGCAATTACATCAACACCCACCTTAGGTTTTGTATAATTACAAAAACACTCCTTACTTTTTTTAACCATTACTTTCACCATTCTATGTAAGAAAATCAACTCAATTCTCTTTTTTCGAAGTTACAAACAATTCTTTATTGAAAAAAATTAAGTTCCCTTGTAAGGGGTGTTAGTGTCAGATTTGAGGAGGTGCCAATGTAATGTTTTCAAAATTAAAGGGAGGTTAGTGTAGGAAAATCAAAAAGGCTGGGACTATGTGTAATTTGATAAAATTTTTAGTGGTATTACTGTAATTTGCTCAATAGGTTAACAATCAAACTAACAATTTGATCTTTATGTCAAACAAAAATTTTGTATTGTAGTTTCATACTCCTTTTATACTGGTTGTCTTTGATTCTATAATACACATTTATTATCAATTTATGAACACCATTTTGTCTTGGCGTTGTCAGAAATCAGCTTTTGGGCTTTATTTGATAAACATGCCAAGTATGTGATGTGAACTAAAATGTGTCACATTCCCTCTAATTGTTTTTATAGATAATATATTAGCAATAAATAATGAACCTAACATGTTATTACTGCAGATTTGTATTGTTAGAGCATTTCCAGATTGAGTTGAAGAAAAGGGAATGGATATTTTAGAGGAAGAAGGAAATGTGCGTGCAACCAAAGCACCAAAAGCTGCCTGTAATCTTGAATCAGAATGCAAGACAAAAAAGCCAAAACAGGCTGCAGTTTATGAAACTAAGGATTCAGAGAGTTCTCAGGAGCATCTGCCAGATAGCCACATTGCCAACAAAGTGAAACCTGTAACGACCCGTATGCATCCGGTTCATTAACATTATCTTATAGTGGTTAAGCGCAGCAATTATCATGGATAATTAAAAATGGAAGCAGTAAACAAAATGACGTCATCAAACGTCATCAACATCATCAACTGTACATCATATATGGTGAATCTCATAATATACAAAGTATATGTCTCAAAACTGTACATACCCCTCAAGCAAACAAAATATAGGCATAAAGCAAAAATAGAGCCAACATGCTCTCCAATCTATGCCTAAGATTCTCCTAGAATCTATCCCTGCTTGGGCCTCTTGCCCTGGGATCTATCAGCCGCTCCCTGAGCTTCACCTGCAAAACATAATCCCCAATAGGGGTGAGATAACAATCTCAGTAAACTCAGGGTCTTTGGAGGTCTTTCCTCCCCCTTGTTCACTTCAATGCACATAATATCAAAATTGGCATTACAAACTAGCCATCACAGCTATCAGTCACATTACCACATGTACATAGCATTACATATATAAATCACTGCTTGAGGAGGCTTCATCCATTCATAGGGGCACATCCCACATCAAGACCTACTAAACATGCCTGAGGAGGCTTCATCTATTCATATGGGCACATCCCACATCATGACCTACTAAACATGCCTGAGGAGGCTTCATCCAGCTATGTAGGCACATCCCACATCGGGACTTACATATATAGACTATTAAATTCAATTCTACTGGCCAGCGAATCTAATCAAGCACATAACAACATTATCACAGTGTTCAGCTCATCATATACATGTTTCCATAAACAGTAACACACAATTTCAATATACATGCATCAAGATATACAATAACCATAACTCCCTCGGAGTATAGTGGAACACAAATAGTGGGAAATACTCCCAAGAACAAAGAGCTTACCTGCTCTCAGCGCTATACCGGCTCTCCCGGCTTCGTGGTCACAACCACCAGCAAGATCACTATCACGCCATACACAAAGCATAAAACAATCAATCAATAACGGTCCTTAGCCGTTAGAATGAAAGGAAACGCCATTCCCTTCCATTAAAACCTCTATGTTCTCTATCTTAAGATTATTAGAGCTAACCACCTTATAGGTGATTCACAGACCCTCAACAGGATCTATCTTGGTCCAACCAAGACCTTAGAGTCCCCTAGACTCTGCATAAGTTCAATTCAATGATCTCCTAGGTCATATATCAACAATTTCCCAACATGACTAAAACATATATATCAACACATTTTCACCGTTTATTTGACCTTCTGAACAACTTTTGTAAAGGCACTTAGGCTCATATCTATCGTAACACCGTCCATTTCATCAACATTCTTCCTACTCATACATATCTCAAGGTCAAATCAAACTTCATCAAAAGTCATGTTTTAAAGCTTAGTATTCATCAGAACAACCTCATGAGCATACTTTTCTAAAGAACCCAAGCCTAATTCCAGCCCTATCACAAAGTGGTCACTATTTATCCCAAGAACAATTTCACAAATCAAATGGTAAAACTTGAGTTTCTTACCTCTAAATCGACAAGAAAGGCTAGAGAACAACTTTTCCAAGCTTGAACGTCCTTAAAACGCCTTCTTTCCTCCTTAGAATCAAACTTTGTGAATTCCCCTAGAGAACTGGATCTCCCTGTTTGATGGTTTTCAGAGAAAAGTGATGATAGAATCTAGCTCATTGAGTAGTTCCTTTCAACTTTCATGTTGGGTGTGAAGGGTTTTGGTCAACGGTTGAGTGTTTAAGAAGCTTCTCTAGTTCATCAATGGCAGAAGCAGAGAAAAGGAAGAAAGGAAAGAGAGAGAAAGGGAGGCTGTTATAAAACCACAGGGAGTAAATCCAACCAAGAAAACTAAATTTTCTCAGGCAAAAGCACATGAAATCTAAATTTCCTGCTACTACTGAGAAACCAAAGACATCATTATAGCTGCCAAACAATACAAGGAAGTCAAAAGAAGGTATTATACATGAAATTGGTGACTTAGACAACTTAAGAAAGAATGGGTTTGTTCAGAATGTTGATAGCAAGTTAGAGAAAGTTGAACTAGTTGAAGAAGCAAGCAAATATGTTTCACAAAAGGCTAGAAAAAACCCAGCTCCAAAGCTTTTTAGAAAGAAAGCATAATCTTGGAATATTGTGCTTTCACTACTGAATATTTCTTGAATATATAGCTTTTGTGGATGGCCTATTCAAGAGATACACAATTGTATAAACAACTTAGCTCCAAAGCTTTTTGGTAGCTTCTTTTATGCAATTAAACACCTTGCCAGTTCCACAACCGTTCTGTTTTTTTCTCAAAAACTATTCTACTCAAGGGTATAAAACTGTCAATTGATGAATAATGTTGATATCTTCACAAAACATGCATGTTAAATTCATTGGAGGTAATACTCATTTCTGATCTCAACACTTTAATCTTGCAGTTACTTTTTAAGACTCCACCATACCTCATTAAAGTTTGAGCTTTGCTTGACAAAAATTACACCCATGTCATTTTGGTAAGATCATCAACAAAGAGGATGAAATACTTGTTTTGGCTCAAAGAAGGCACACTCATGGGACCACACAAATCGATGTGCTTTGTTCTTTTGTCCAAGATATTTGCTGATGAAAAAGGGTTCCTATGCATTTTCTCAAATTGACAAGTATCACATAAATCATCGAGATTCCTCATCATTGGCATTAAACCTAAATCCAGTAATTTGAAAATATATAACCACTTCACCTGAAATTTTTTCCATTATGAATACTATAAAAAATATTTGTTTATGTATGTAACAAAACAATCACTCACTACAAACAAAACGTTTGTTAGTGACAGCTAATTCCCAGTGGCTTCAATCCTGAGGCTTCGCTGACACGCCAACGTTTCCTTTGGCTGGGCATATGATGTGAAATAATGCCAACACCCTTTTGGCTGGGAACCCTAATCAGAGTTTTAATTATTTTGAAGGAAATAGTAACAGGCAAATTTCACATCATATTCTTCAACTTCCTCACACACATTTAACCCTTTCTCTTCTCCGATTAGGGTTTCCATTTCTCTTCTCGATCCGCATTTCGCATTTCATGATCCTTTTCTGGCTTGAATCTCCATTCTTCAGATCCTTTTTCGTTTTCATTTTTTTGCTGTGTGGAATCGTTGGTTTTGATGTAATCGATTTTTTTTTATGATTGATTTGAATCAATTTATTGTGTTGTGGCTGCTCTTATACTGGTGAAATGTGACTAATGATGGGGGGAACCAAGGATGGTTACTCCTTTGTTCCCATCGAAACAGGAATCAGAAACAAATCTACAAGTTTGTATCTGGAAATCCTTCTTTGGAATGTGGGAATCTTCGCTGGATTGAAAGACTGTAAGCCCTTTCAAAATCCTCTTTGTATCACTTTTAATTTGGGTTAATTGATCTTAATTTCTGAAACTAAATCCATTGAATATTTTGTGCATATTCTATGCCTTCAGAAAAGTTAATTTCACGTTCTATTCCTCTTATGATACAAAATCTATTGTTAGAAACTCATCCCAAAGACTTGGAGATTCCTAAACCTATCAAGAAGGTAAAATCTTGTAAGCTTTGTCAGGATGTTAAGTTACTTTTTTTATTCTCAGTATTAGAACTATGTTACTGTTATGATTTTTTTAGTAGGTGTGTAAGAAGCCTGGACATGAATGGTGCCCCATATAATGATTGCTTTAAAATTGACCATTTTGCTTTTCTTTTAGGTTGAGTTCTAGACTGCTTCAAAATAGATGATAGATCTGATCATTACACAGGAAAGAGAAAAGAGCTGTCTAAATATACATTAACACTGTGGGTACTAAAAAAATGAGCATAATGGGGGACAAATGATTACCGATGAACTTCTTTTTTGACAAACATGAAAATGCTGGGTCATATTTGAGTGACTATAATAACTACTCAAAAGGAAAACAAGAACTGTGGCGCTCTTGGCCCCAGAGTGGCGCGATCAGCGCCATAGTTCTGAGTTATGGCGCTCATGGCGCCACAATCTTTGGAGTGCAGCGCTGATGGCGCGAGTGTGGCGCTCGAAGCGCCATAGGTTCTGGTGGTTGACGCCTAGGGCGCCAGGTTGGCGCGAGTGGTGCCAGACCATCCAGAAGACCTGTTCTTCTTTGCAGCGGGCGCGAGTGGCGCCAATGTGGCGTGGTAGGCACCATAGTCCCTGGAAGTTGGCGCTCTTGGCGCGGGAGGTGGCGCTCTTGGCGCTAGACTCTCTGGAGGTTGGCGCTCTGGGCGTGGGGTTGGCGCGGTTGGCGCCATGGTCCCTTGTAGCTGGCGCGATCAGCGCGGCAGCTCTGATAGGTGATAAACACGTTGTTGACACGCACCAAAATAATTTAACTAAGCTAATTTTGTAGCACAGAGATAACCTAGGTCGACTCAGAGACACGATCAATATGGTTCTAGCTTCAATTCAATGGTAACAGTAAGGAAAACTTGCAAAAACGTAAACTAAAATTAAAGAACAGTGCATAAATTAACAAGATTATCAACAAGTGAGTAAAACAGATTAGAGAAGAATCAACCCAATTCACCAAACCAAGCAATTCGAATCATCATCATTCTCATAAATTTATCTTATCATGAACATTCATTCAATCTCATCAGAAGTTGTTCAATCGAATTAACCCCTAATTTAATTGAAACCACAACCCTAATTGAAATATCATCCAATTATTCTGTGATTAATATTCGAAATTAGGCATGAATCCATAACCTAATCCGCTTTCAATCCTAAACACATTCATAATCATGAAAAACAGAATAGCAATTGAAGAAGAAGATGAACATTCAAGTAGAATTCTAAATACTAAACCAGAACTCCAATTCTCCTTGTGCTTAGGTTGTTCCTTGGATTGATTGGTGATTTAGCCTTCCATGATCATCATCAGTGAAAGCCCCATGAAATGGTTGCATGAAAATGGAAGAATAGAAAAACGAAAATGAAGAACAAGCAAGAATAGTAGAGAGAAAATGAGGAACAAGGGTTTGATTCTAAAATCTAAAGGAAAGGAAAATAAAACTTGTTTATTGAAATGTAAAAAGTGGTGCCCAAGTTTCACTAAAGTCACTAATATATGTAGTGACTGAGTTCTGAAAATAAAATGGGCCACAAACAAACCCAACAATCTAATTATTTGCTATTTAGAACCATGAACGTCAAATTCGCAGCCCAAAATTACAAGTGTGGAGGTACTAACTTTAAAGCATAAATGACCCTCTAAATGACAGAATTGGCCTCGGGATATTTCTAGCAAACTTGTAGATCTTTTTGTTATCTTTCCAGGGACTCCTAGAATGCTCCATTCAGAGATTAGTAGCACCCTATAGGTCCTGCACAAGTCAGATACATCAAGTGAGCCAAAAATCCGAAAATACGCAACAAATAGCAATTAAGCCCACTTATTTGCCTAGGCCAAAAACTGAATTAGAATAGGAAAATAAAGGTCCAAGAGAGGTCAAATAAGCTAAGAAGGATAGAAAATACTCAACTAAAAGCACTTTATAAAAATACCCCACACTTAAACTTTTGCACTCCTGGGCAAAACTAAAAGAAAGACTAAGAGAAAAATTCAAACTAAAGTAAACAAAAAATTTAAAGAAAGGATATGAACAAGGCACACATATTTTTCAATGGATCATAACAATGCACAAAAGTGAGAGAGATGAAAAATGGAAGAATAATGTTGAGGTAACAAACAATCCATGAAAACATGATCACAAATTGCAAAGTGAAAAAGTAGGCAAGTTTAGAATCAAGAATGCACCAAGGTGATAGAATTCTCTCAAAGGGTGACACTCAACCTCACATGATGTGTATGGCTTGTATTTACACTCAAACACCACATGCAACTAGCACATCCAAGCATTGACAAACCTCTCATTCATTCAACTTGAAATACACATGCATCAAAAGATCAAAAGGACTTTATTAGCTTGTAATGAATGGCTTAGGGAAAGGTGGATAAGAAAAGGATATTTAG
>PYAF01005794.1:25748-38452 GCA_007407185.1 Glycine tomentella
TAATGGGGGGCAAGCCAACAAGATAAAAGAAGGGTAGAAGCAAGGTGAAATTTGAAAGAATTTACAAGGATGAAAATGAAGTATAACAACTTTTATTGCATATATTTTTTTTTTCTTTGCTTATACACAATTTTTTTTTACTTTTCTTCTTTTTCTTCTTTTCTTTGAACTTTTGCTATTTGAACTCTTTCTTTTCTCTTTTTCTTTTCTTTTCTGTCAAAACAAAACAAAAGACAAACACCCCACACTTGTTTGAAACCCACTCCCAAAACAATTCCAAAGCCCCTTTTCTCCCTAAAGTTAGGGTAACATGATTTTCCATCATTTTTAGTTTTTAATGAGCTAAACAAGAAAGAAAAGGCTAAAGGCTCAAAGAGGGTGACAATGAATATCAACACAAGGATAGACTTATTTGGCTAGTGGCTAAAAGAAAGAAGGCCTAAATCATCTCAATCAAAGCATGTGCAACAAGGAATGTCAAAAGAGGTAAGGCAAAACATAGAGTAATCTAGCACAAGGGTGAAATCACACATCAAAGAACATATTCACAAAGGCTCAAAAACTCACAAGGCATAATTCTACTACACATGGTTCATCTTAAATTCTATTTCTCAAGCCTACTTATCACTTCAACAATTGCAACAATGATTCACATCAATTATGAAACCTCTCAATCCAACCAACTTTTTAACATTTCTCACAATTTATACAAATTAGAAATCCTATGAAAAACATGAAAAAGTGCCTAAATTCAATGAAAATAGCAACAAACAACAACAAACAGAAACAACAAAAATAGACAACAAAAATATACAGACTCAAAAACTAAAACAGACAAATAGAATATATACAAATAGATAAACAAAAAACAAAAAACAACAGACACTGACAAACAGATAGCAACAAAACATAAACAGACAGAAAACAGAAAACGACAGACAGAAAACAAAAAATAACCAGAGTTTCAAAAATTTTAAGGACCCTTCACCCCCCACTTGAAATGCACATTGTCCTCAATGTAATTATGCAAAGAAATGCAACAAAGAGACAACAAATAAAAGAAGGGAAAAGGAAACTCCCCAAATGTCATTCAAGACACATCTTCACACAAAATTGGCAAAACCAAAGAGATGTCCTCCACAAGCTCTTCCTCCACTTGAGGGCTCTCATGAAATGCTTTGAGTTGGTGACCATTGACCTTGAAGACTTTGCCGGTAGCTTCATTTTTAATCTCAACTGCACCATGGGAAAAACATTAGTAATAACAAAAGGTCCATCCCATCTAGATCAAAGTTTACCGGAAATAAGCTTAAGGCGAGAATTAAACAATAACACTTTTTGGCCACTATGGAACTCCTTTCTAAGAATCCTAGAGTCATGGAATTTCTTCACTTTCTCCTTGTACATCTTGAAGTTCTCATAGGCTTCTAAACGAATCTCCTCAAGCTCTTGCAACTGAAGCTTCCTTTGCATACCCGCTTCATCAAATGCCATGTTGCAACTCTTCACCGCCCAATAAGCACGGTGCTCAATCTCCACTGGAAGGTGGCATGCCTTACCAAAAACCACCTTATAGGGAGACATTCTCAAAGGTGTGCGGTAAGCGGTCCTATGAGCCCATAAAGCATCCTCAAGAAGCTTGCTCCGATCTTTCCTGTTTGGTTGCACCACCTTCTGTAACACTTGCTTGATCTCTTTGTTAAAAACCTCTACTTGCCCATTAGTTTGGGGATGATAAGCTGTAGCAACTCTATGCACAACCCCATACTTTTGAAGCAAGGATGTGAATGACCGGTTACAGAAATGGCTCCCCTGATCACTGATAATGGCTTTAGGCACACCAAACCTGCAAAAAATGTTGGATGTCCCAAAATCCACAACAACTTTAGAATCATTAGTTCTTGTGGCCTTAGCCTCAACCCATCTAGAAATATAATTAACAGCAAGCAAAATATATGAAAAGCCATGAGAAACAGGAAATGGACCCATAAAATCAATACCCCATACATCAAAAATCTCACAAAAAATAATGGGTTGCTGAGGCATTTCATGTCTATGTGTAATTGTGCCTCCTGCTCTCTGACACTGCTCACAAGTGGTGGTAAAGTGATGAGCATCTCTAAACAAGGTGGGCAAAAAGAATCCATAGTCTAATACCCTCCTAGCGGTCCTCTGAGGACCAAAATGACCACCGGTAGGTGTGCTATGACAAAACTGAAGAATAGACTGAATTTCATGGTCAGGCACACACCTTCGGATTATTTGGTCACTACCAAACCTCCACAAATAAGGATTATCCCAAACATAGTATTTAGCATCACTCTTAAGTTTAGCTATTTGGGACCTAGATGCATTAGGTGGAACAACAAATGCAACAAGGAAATTAACAATGTCAGCAAACCAAGGTGTGACATGCGATGAATGCAAATGCATCAAGTGCTCATTAGGAAAATTATCACGAATGGGAAAGGACTCAAGAGGTCCTTCAATCCTGCTCAAGTGATCAGCAACCAAGTTTTCTGCACTACTTCTGTCCTTAATCTCAATGTCAAATTCCTGAAGAAGAAGCATCCACCTGATCAATCTAGGTTTAGCATTAGGCTTCTTCAACAGGTATTTCAAAGCTGCATGGTCGGTAAAGACAGTGATATGGGAGCAAAGCAAGTAGGATCTAAATTTATGTAAAGCAAAAACAATAGCCAAAAGCTCATTCTCAGTGGTGGTGTAGTTAACTTGGGCTGCATCCAAGGTGCGTGAAGCATAAGCAATGACATGGGATAGTTTACCAACTCTTTGGACAACACAGCCCCAAGTGCATAATTAGAGGCATCACACATCAGCTCAAATGGAAGCTCCCAATTTGGCGGCTTCATGATGGGAGAGGTAGTCAGCTTCCTCCTCAATCCCTCAAATGCCTCTTTGCAAGGCTGGTCAAATGTAAAGTCTACGTCCTTTTGGAGAAGCTTGGACAATGGCAATGCAATTTTACTGAAATCCTGAATGAATCTCCTATAAAAACCTGCATGTCCAAGGAAGGAACGTACTTCCCGCACAGAAGCGGGGTAAGGCAAAGAGGTAATCACATCAATTTTGGCCTTATCAACCTCAATACCTCTATTAGAGACCAAATGTCCTAGGACTATACCCTCGTGCACCATGAAATGGCATTTCTCAAAGTTAAGAAAAATGTTAGTACTAATACATCAGTCAAGCACTCTAGAGAGACTATCCAAACATGCATCAAAAGAGGAACCATACACAGTGAAATCATCCATAAACACCTCCATGCAACTCTCTAATAAATCAGAAAAGATGCTTACCATGCACCTTTGGAAGGTACCAGGTGCGTTGCATAGGCCAAAAGGCATCCGGGTGTAAGCAAATGTGCCAAATGGACAAGTGAATGTGGTCTTATGTGGATCCTCTGGTGCAATGTGGATTTGTATGTAACCAGAAAAACCATCAAGAAAGCAATAATGTGATTTACCTGCCAACCTCTCTAAAACTTGATCAATGAAAGGCAGAGGGAAATGGTCCTTGCAAGTGGCCTGGTTGAGTCTCCTGTAATCAATGCAAACTCGCCAACTGTTGGCCACTCTAGTCGGAATCAGCTCATTATCTTGATTCTTCACAACTGTGAGACCAGACTTCTTAGGAACCACTTGGACAGGTGAAACCCAAGTGCTATCAGAGATGGGATAGATGATCCCTGCAACTAGTAGCTTCGTCACTTCCTTCTTCACCACATCAAGAATAGTGGGATTCAGCCGCCTCTAGGGTTGCCTCACTGGTCTAAAATCATCCTCCAAAAGTATCTAATGCATGCAGATGGAAGGATTAATTCCAGGAAGATCAGCAAGTGTCCATCCAATGGCCTTTTTGTGGCCCCTCAAAACATGCATCAACTTCTCTTCATGCTCCAGTGGTAGACTACTAGATATGATAACTGGAAGCTTCTGAGCACTATCTAAATATGCATACTTGAGGTGTTCAGGTAGTGACTTCAGCTCCAAGGAAGGGGGCTGAATAGTGGAAGGTAAGGGGAGACTAGAAGCTGAGGAAAGTGGGATAGTAGGCTCAAAACTTGTATCTGTACATGGAACACAATCAGAGTGAAGTGCGGAGGAAATTTCTGCACAAATGCTACACACAGCAGCAGAATCATCACAGGTACAATTACAAGAACCAAGATCAAAGTCAGAAAAGTCAGAAGAAAGATCAAAAAAATCAGAAAGTAAATCAGAAATATCTACACTATCTACTACAACATCAATGATATCAAGGAGAAAAACAGAATGCTGTCATCAAGAATGGTCTCCCTAGGATCAATGTGGGACCATGGCTAGAAGACTCATTCTCCATATCCAAAATATAAAAATCTGCTGGGAAGATCAAATTATTGACCCGCATCAGCACATCTTCTATAAGTCCAAGTGGAATTGCAACACTCATGTTGGCTAAGTGGATGACAATACCAGTGGGTTTCATCTCACCAAGGTGTAGTGCTCTGTAAACTGATGTGGGCATGATATTAATGGAGGCTCCAAGATCACACAAGGCATCTACAAAAGTAATATCTCCAATGGTGCATGGGACAAAGAAAGTGCCAGGATCCTTGCACTTCTGTGGCAAGGTGGATAGTGGGATGACATCAATAGCTTTACCCTGTATCAGTGCAGAAACATTTCTGTCCATCCTCACTTTCTCATTTCCCTTAAGCCTCCTCTTGTGGGTGCACAAGTCCTTTAAGAACTTTGCATATTTTGGAATTTGTTTGATGACATCCAGGAGGGGAATGTTAACTTTCACCCTCCTGAAAGTCTCAAGCAGATCCGAATCAAGGTCCACTACTTTCTTTGCAGGAATGGCTTTAGAAGGAAAAGGTAAGGGAATCTGTTTTGGAGCAGAATCTGTCATGGCACCATCATCAACTTTTTTACCAGTACCAGCATCACTCTTAGCACCAACATCTGGAAGTTCCGTGCCACTCCTCAAGGTAATAGCACTCACATTCTTTGGATTAATAACTGGTTGTGCTGGAAGGTTACCAGAACCTTGCTGCTGCATTTGGTTGACAGTTGTAGCTAACTGTCCAATCTGAGTCTGCAGGTCTTGGATGGTGGCACTGACATTTTGCTGAAACTGAAGGTTGTTGGTGGCCATTTGCTTCATTAAATCCTCCAAGAAAGGTCTAGAACTAGACTGCACAGGTTGTAGAGGTGTAGGTGTAGGTGCAGGTTGCTGGAACTGTGGCTGTTGTCTAAAGGGAGGAGGTTGGTATTTAGTAGTGGCAGGCTAGAAGGGCTGTTGTGGAGGTCTAACGGGCTGCTGTTGTTGTGGGCTAGGACCATACCTCAAATTTGGGTGATCTCTCCAACCAGGGATTATAAGTGTTGGAGTAAGGATTATACTGTTGTTGAGGTCTAAATGACTGGCCAGGTTGCATGGCAGAGACTTCAGCAAGTTGTTCTGTCTCTTGGAGAGTGGGTCATGCATCCGTGGGATGATCAGGGACACAACAAATACCACAGAGCCTTGGTTGATTGGCTGCCATCACATTCTGTTGTTGTCTAATAGCAAGTTGCTTCATAAGGGATGTCAACTCAGTCAATTTGTTCTCCAATCTCTAGTTATCAACAACCATAGAGACAGAAGCTTCATTTGCAACCATCACCTTAGTTGTTGTAACTCTAGCACCAAATTGTTGATAGTTGGCTGCCATGTTAGAAATCAACTGCCTTGCAGCAAGAGGGGTCTTGTCCATCAGAGTGCCTCCACTAGCTGCATCTATCATACTCCTATCCATCAACATCAATCCTTCATAAAAATACTGAATCAATAATTGCTCACTAATTTAATGGTGAGGACAGGTGGCACACAGCTTGTTGAATCTTTCCTAATACTCATACAAAGATTCTCCAGGGAATTGCCTTATGCCACAAATTTCCTTTTGGATGGATGCTGTTCTAGAGGCAGGGAAGAATTTCTCCAAAAATTTTCTCTTCATGTCAATCCAAGTGGTGATAGGATCTGGTTGAAGGTACAACCAATCCTTAGCAACACCATCCAGAGAGAAAGGGAATGCCTTCATCTTAACATAATCCTCATGAACATCATGAGGTCGCATGGTGGAACACACCACATGAAACTCCTTAAGGTGTTTATGTGGATCTTCACCACCAAGTCCATGAAACTTAGGAAGTAAATGAATCAGACCAGATTTCAGCTCATAACTGACCTCAGTCTCAGGGTATTGAATACACCAAGGTTGGTAAACAACATCAAGTGTAGCTAACTCCTTAAGAGTTAAGTTGTTATCAGCCATGATATCAAGGTGTGTAGAAGTAGAAGGAGTAGAAGCAAATTCAGAATCAAAGTCAGAAGATACTACACTACTATCTAAAACTACACTATCAAAGTCATCTAAGTCATCTAACCTAGGGTTATGCTTGTTTAATCTGTGAAATGTCCTATCTATCTCAGGATCCAATGAATGTAATTCACTTGATGTGGACCTAGTCATACACAGTTCAGCTCATAAGGAACAATAAACATAGACAGCACAGAAATATCAAACAGCTATACTACCAGGACACTACCAACTATATATACTGAAATGAAATAGAAGTTGGAAAACTGCCCTAAAAATTTTTGAAAAAAATCTAAAAAAATAACAGTGAATGTCTAAAAATCATGATTGATTTTTGTGATTTTTTTGGTGATTTTTAAAAATTATGAAATTAGAAAATTGCCTAAAAAATGGTCTAAACGATGGAATTTGGCGATTTGGACCCCTGGTGAACGTGTTACTCCATAATAGGTTCAACTTGGTGTATAAATTTTCTACACCTTCTGGTAAAATTTCAACCCATTCTTAGATAGTTTGCTGTGAAATTACCAGAATACCCCTGCGCCAATTGTAAAAACTGGTCCAAAACTCCTACTTAGAGTTCGAATTTGCCAATTTGAACCCACACCCAACGCCTAAAGGGGTTGCTTTTGTTTAAAATGGGGGATAAACCTTGGGAAACAAATCACAACTCAAACTGCACAAGCTGGAAAAATTTTGGGACAGCAAAATGACACTACAAAAACAACTACACTACACTACTTTCTCCCTACTACTTCTTTGTTTTTTGCTCTATTTTTTTCACTATTTTCTATGTTTTTTTGACAACACACATAAACTACATCATTCATGCTTCAGAATGCACAATAGCAAAAATGCAAATATGTGACAATGCAATTGTGCAACAGAATGTCAATATGCAGTGAATGTATGCAAATGTTTTTTTTATATAACTACTACTATGAACTATTTACAGCAAATTAAAGCTAGCACACAATGAACCGTGTCCCCGGCAACGGCGCCAGTTTTGATAAACACATTGTCGACACGCACCAAAACAATTTAACTAAGCTAATTCTGTAGCATAGAGATAACCTAGGTCGACTCAGAGACACGATCAATATGGTTCTAGCTTCAATTCAATGGTAACAGTAAGGGGGGATTTTATCAAAAAATTTGGGTGCATAAGGAAAACTTGCAAAAACGTAAATTAAAATTAAAGAACAGTGCAGAAATTAACAAGATTATCAACAAGTGAGTAAAACAGATTAGAGAAGCATCAACCCAATTCACCAAACCAAGCAATTCGAATCATCATCATTCTCATAAATTTATCCTATCATGAACATTCATTCAATCTCATTAAAAGTTGTTCAATCGAATTAACCCCAAATTTAATTGAAACCACAACCCTAATTGACATATCATCCAATTATTCTGTGATTAATATTCGAAATTAGGCATGAATCCATAACCTAATCCGCTTTCAATCCTAAACGCATTCATAATCATGAAAAACAGAATAGCAATTGAAGAAGAAGATGAACATTCAAGTAGAATTTGAAATACTAAACCAGAACTCCAATTCTCCTTGTGCTTAGGTTGGTTCCTTGGATTGATTGGTGATTTAGCCTTCCATAATCATCATCAGTGAAAGCCCCATGAAAAATTGTTGCATGAAAATGGAAGAATAGAATAACGAAAATGAAGAACAAGCAAGAACAGTAGAGAGAAAATGAAGAACAAGGGTTTAATTCTAAAAACTAAAGGAAAGGAAAATAAAACTTGTTTATTGAAATGTAAAAAGTGGTGCCCAAGTTTCACTAAAGTCATTAATATATGTAGTGACTGAGTTCTGAAAATAAAATGGGCCACAAACAAACCCAACAATCTAATTATTTGTTATTTATAACCATGAAAATCAAATTCGCAGCCCAAAATTACAAGTGCAGAGGCGCTAACTTCAAAGCTTAAAATGACCCTCTAAATGACAGAATTGGCCTCGGTCTATTTCTAGCAAACTTGTAGATCTTTTCGTTATCTTTCCAGGGACTTCTAGAATGCTCCATTTGGAGATTGGTAGCACCCTATATGTCCTGCACAAGTCAAATACATTAAGTGAGCCAAAAATCCGAAAATACGCAACAAATAGCAATTAAGCCCACTTACTTGCCTAGGCCAAAAACTGAATTAGAATAGGAAAATAAAGGCCCAAGAGAGGTCAAATAAGCTAATAAGGATAGAAAAATACTCAACTAAAAACACTCTATCAACAGGGCCACTATAAAAGGGGGAAAGTTGCGATTTTGGAGAGAAAACACTCCTTTCTTCTTCCTCCAGCACCCCACCTCCATTGGAGAAGCTCCAAGCTTCATTCCTTCACCTTGGTTCACCAAATCTAGTCCCTTAAACACCTTTCATGATGGAAAACACTTGTAGAGCTCGAATCCTTCCTCATTCTCCCTTCAAACCCACTCATTTTGAGAATCCCTTTCTTAAGAGAAGTTCGTAGAACTCGAGTTCGGCGAGGAACGGTGGCGATTCGTGGTTACCTAAGCTAGGGGGAGTCGTCCTTAGGCCTTCCTTGTCATCTTTGAGGTAAGAAACTCGAGATTCACCGCTTGTTTTATGAGTTGGGGTTTTGGGTGAATAGTGACCCACTTGTGATAGAGCTAGTATTAGCCTTGGGTCCTTTGGAAACATGTGTTTAGTATGTTGTGAGGATGTAGGATTAGCTCTCAAATGTGAGTTTGGTGAACTTTGATTTCTTGGCTCTACATGATGCATGTATAGTGATATGCTGAGTTGCTTGGCTATGTTTTGACATGCAAGAGCCTTGGTTTGTGGCTTTGATGGTCTTGGGAGGCTTGTGGAACGGTGTCTTGTGGGTGAAAGAACCATTCAAGTCATGTGTGAGCCATTGAGCCTTGGGCTTATGTAGAGCTTTGAACTCTTGATGTTGGCTTGCACCGAGTCTTGTAATGACTCAAGTGCCGTGTGGGCATGAGGTAGACCACCGAGGGTCTATGATATGGCTTTGAGTGTTGAGCCTTGATGAACCTTAGGTTAGATGACCTTGTGGCTTTGGAAAGGATTGTGATTCCTTTCATTGAAGCGGTTGAGAACCATGTTATGCTTGTATGCCTTGTATGGCTGTGTGGATGTTTGATACATGTTTGTATGCCTTGTTTAGGGCGTGACACCACGGGTGTCAGTGGCGTAGGCCACGGAGCAAGGGAAGAATCGCAGAGCTCGCTTTGCCAGGTAAGTTCTTGGTCCCTTGGGGATGTTTCCCACTTGCTTGTGCTCCACCATACTCCGAGGGAGTAGTGGTTACATTCATGATACATGCATTATTGGATGTTGCATACTCATGATGATATATGCTTGTACCTGTGCTTGAGATATGTATGAAGTCTGTTATGTAGATCTTCTGGCCAGTTAGATAGATATGGACCTCCCTAGGAGATGGGTTTCCTTCTAGTTTGGTTTGCTCATGGTTGATGAGATCCCAGGGGTCGGTGATCCCTCAAGACCAAGAGATAGGTGTGTCCCGTCGCGGTTGATTGCCTATTCTTGGAGGTACCATATACGTGCGTCCATGCGTAAGGGGTAGCTCCCGATGGGATGGCACGGGTGTGAGTTCCGGTCTCACACTGAGGTTGGCGTTGATGAGATCCGCCGTACACAGAGCAAGATGACTTGCTTGTATTGTTATGAGGGCCGGAAGGCCAATTTGTTTGCGATGCCTGATGACTTGTGTCATAGAGAGTGAGTCAGGGTGGAGGAGATGCCTCCAAAGACCCTGAGCTTACTGAGATGTTTATCTCACCCCGTGTGGGGCTTATGTGGTTTCAGGTGACGTTTCTGGCAGAGAGGAGCGGTCTCAGGGCGGGAGGCCCCAGTAGAGACTACATATGCTTGGCTGTGAGACAGCTTGATGAGAGCTTGGTGGCTCAGCTTTTGATGCTGTTCTATACCCCTGTAGAGGGAAGACGTGTGTGTGTGTACACATGTTTTATGTTGTATTTGTATAGACCTTGTATGCCCTCGTGTGAGGAAGGATCAGTGAGATCAGAAATCATATGGATGCTTATTCTTTTGTATAGACACTTCGAGTGTCAGATGTTGTTTATGTACATAACCAACTATGTTATGTAATTGATGTTTCCTCCTGTTTATCTGTTGAGATAATTTGAGTATATCTACCTATGGTTTTTGTTGTGTGATCTGGATAAGCAGGGGCTTGTGTTGCTTTGTGACGCTTTATATTCCATACATAATGTAATCAAGAAATATGGTTTTCGATTTATGCTTCCGCAAAAAGTTTTAATTACAGTGATTAAGTGCTAATCTGATAATAATCATAATGTTAATACACCGGGTGCACATAAAGTGTTACAAATTTCTTCTTCAAGAGAGCAATATCATGTCCTTTCTAGTTTCTATGGTGTCCAATCAACAGTATTTTATAAAACTTTGTTGTAAACTAATATCAGAAGAGAGATAGCTGCTTGCCTATAGATGTATACTAGAATATCTTTATGGTTTAAAGTTAAGAGATGTCTAGTGAGTTTACTTGCTATCTTAGAGCCAATTTTTGTGTAAGAGCTGCTTGAGTTTTTCAATAGAATAATGCCAACACCCTTTTGGCCGGTCATGCTGAAGAACATGATGTGAAATTTTCCTGTTACCAATTCCTTCTCTTCTAGCTAGCCATGTGCTATGTTTCAATGCAATTTTATATATTCCACTTTAGTGTCTTGTTCACAATTTCTTTCTTGCTTTTTGGTTGCTATGGTTGTTCATAATACTAGTAATATAGTAGAAAGTACTTCACTTATTCTGGTGTTAAATTTAATTATATTATTAACACTTGGCATGATATGATTTTTATTTCATAGGATGAAGGAAGTGGACAAGATGGCCCAACACCAAGAGGAGGATCATCATTAGATAATAATTTCCATGCAGTTTGACATATGTTGCTTAATTCCATTTGATATATACTATTTTGGATGCAATATATGTTTCAAACTTTCAATGGTTTGACTTATTAGATTTCCTTACTTTAACACATTATGCATGTAAAATGTTTTAACTTGAAGCTTGTTATTGTACTAAAGTTTTATGCATGTTGAGATTATGTTTAATATTTTTAATTGCAATTCTAATTCTATTAAAGATGTAATTGACTTATTGGTGCAAATTATAATTATAGGATATAATGAATCATTTTGAAGATTGTGGTGTGAATAAGAATAAATAAGAAAGAAAAATTATTCAACAAGATAATATTAATAATTACAGTAATTATGATAA
This sequence comes from Glycine tomentella, assembly GCA_007407185.1. Classification (NCBI taxonomy): domain Eukaryota; kingdom Viridiplantae; phylum Streptophyta; class Magnoliopsida; order Fabales; family Fabaceae; genus Glycine; species Glycine tomentella. The sequence goes on from PYAF01005794.1 coordinate 37,420, forward strand.
TATTGAAATTTAAGAGTATAGAAATTTAATATGTTATCTCATTTTTTATACTTAATCAAATAGCAATGAAAATAATTATAGAACTAATGGAAATGATTAAACTAGAGAAAGATTAATTCAGCAATGAAAATACTATTTTTGGCCAAATAAATGAAAAAACTCACTTTGTAGCAGTACAAAATGTGCGAAAATAAAGTTTGTGACAGCTTTAAACCCCCACAATTTTTTTGACTAATTTATCGGTGTTCATCTAAAAGTCGTCACAAATGTCCCAAGAAATGCATTTTGTGAAGGTTTTTAGCCATCAGAAATAGATTTTTTAATCGTCATAAATTTATCATTTTTTTGTAGTGACTCAACCATTTCTCTCCCATGCGACTTATCATTCTATTTTTTACGAAATTCATTGCAAAACAACACCAACTATTGCATTTGTCACGCAAAATCAAAATTAACTTCACTAGCAAGTATAACATTGGATATACAATATGTTTTTTAGTTTTCACCAACATTTGAGAAAAATCAGTAATATCTATTAACTTTAAAAATTGATCATCAGACCAAATATTTATGATAAAAGTTTCAAGTTGACTTTCAAGTCCCATAAAATTCCATACAAGAAAATTCTAATATTTTCATAGCATATCCTATAGTCACAAGATGATTCCTTCCTATGTGTTCTCATTTTTTCAACTATTTTTACCTCACTTTCATTTTTTGTTTTTATGTCTTTCTAGTTGATGTCTTTTGATATATTCTTCTAATCTCTATTTATATTAATTTCTAGAAATTTAATTATCTAATATTCATTGCATCTTATCTTGTTTATCTTATATATAAATATAAAATAAATATAATATCTTACCTTATTATATTTATTTTATATATAAATATAAGATAAACTAATATGTTTTAAAAAATAGAATATAAAACAAATATTCTATTTTGTCTTATCTAATTAAACATACTATATATATATATATATGTATTTTCTATCTTGTTAGTTTCTTTTTAATAATAAATATTCTTATTA
>PYAF01005794.1:62601-124633 GCA_007407185.1 Glycine tomentella
CTCATATACAAGTAAACATATTTTATTGTTCCTTAACCTGCAATCCTATCAGCATAGGTACAAAAATCCCACACAACTATATGAACATCATTAGCCTAACAGTCTAACACCCTACATTTCCGTCAAGCATTCCATCGGTTGAGATTCATTGACCATTCATACAAAGAGACTTAAAAGTTTTTTATCCTACTAGACAACCGAGACCAAGATCTAAATTAATCATATCAAACACAAAATCTGTAATAGGGACTACATGATTGAATACAACACTATCTCTATGCAGCCAAAGATACCAAGCAACCGCATACCAAACAGTCCACCATTGATGTTTTGAAGAAAATGGTTTTTAGACTGCATTGGCAGCATCACTTGGTTTTTAGAAGTACTTTTGTGTGGAAGTATATGTTGTAGTTACTAGGGATCTTACTGATGAATTGATATGTTAATATTTTTGCTTTGATCTCCCTTACCTGGACTTGACCCTCGCTTTATCTTAATTGCATATTTGGTACCTGAGTATGAGACGACAATTTGTTTTTGGAGTCAAATGATATATCTTCCTTAATGTCAGAAGAATCGAAATAGCATGTCTGTACTTGTCCACAATTTGGTTATATATATTTTCTCCAAAGCAATATTTCTTTCAACCATTCTGAACTAAAGTGATCTAGACTACAACAATGTTAGTTTAAGTTGATCCCAAACAATGAATGTTATTTAGAATCTATATTGGAGTGCCTCAAGCATACATCTCACTTATGGAAACCAACTCAGGCATTCCAAATTTTCCGAAGCAATCAAAAGATAGATGAATAAGGTGAAATGGGATTAGGTACTTTGAAGACAATTTTGTTCCTTGCAACACAAGTGCTTGCAAAGTTTAGTCAAGCAATGTCAAATGGAGATTTGAGGTTTATTAGAGCTGGGTTTGGTCTAGAGAAATATTCTTAAAAACCTCTAGTCGATATACATATATGGATGTCAGACTGATCAGCTTCATGTATTAGTTTTCTTTGATACTATTCAATTTGATGCCAATCCAGATGATTCTTGACCTTGATTTTTGACCATCCCTGTTCTTGAGCAAATATTTGTACTTTTGTGTATGCTGATATCATGAATTGCCTTCAAGTGGAGGCTCCTTAGGTTGTTGGGGCTTGGAAGGGGAACCAAGTACAAAATGTATCTTTATCTACCCTACATGCCTAACAAGTGCAGTATTTTGTGAAGCTCAATGAGCTCAATATTAAAGTCAAGAATATATCCAATAATAGTAAGGTGTGAGCTTTTTAGCAGGCCACTAAATGAATTTATCATGTACAAGATGAAAATAAGACACTAAAAAATGATATGCGACAAAATATTTCCATAAAGGAGAAATGACTAATTATTCCTTCGATAATTTTCTTTTTCTGTATTGTTTATGGTCTACTTATTTTCACCTTATCTATGATGAGCTCATTTCAAATGTCGAGAAAAAACTAAGGATAAATAAATAAAAAAAAAGAATAGAGACATTGATTCACAGTTTATGATTTAACTGTGATTGAATTGCTGATAATTGAATAAATATACATTTTTTTAAGTATTTAATTAAAATAACACATCATAAAAAGGATAGCATCAACATAGATATCTTGCAAAGGATAATAACCTTCTTTGTGTTGCTTTTTTTGTTGGTTCAGATTGATTCGCACCAGTTCATGTAAGCAACCGAGACCGGATTTTCACTGAAAGATTGAAGTTTTTAGAAGTGAATGACAAGGTGAGTGTCTCTTTTACTATAAGATCCATACTCTTGTATGTGTTACTATGTTTAACAATAGTTAAAGTACAGTTGCTTCTTACCATTTTGATAGTTCTACAAATTACTTTGTTTGCCCTAGTGGTTTGTGTAATTGCAATATGTTTTATAAGTGTGTCGGCAAGGTCCATTGAATAATAATCAATGGGTAGTTGTCTTTGTACTAATTATTTGCCATTTTGGTTGTTATGGAATCTTTCATTCCGATTAATTGAATATTTCATTGCATTTTCGCCCATTGCAGTTGATTCTAAACAACGTTCTATTGCTTGGCTATGCTACTTAGACAATTATTGGCAGACCTATAGTACCAGATGTAGCTGTTCATGCTGTTGTTGAGGAGCATGTAAGTGTAGAACTTCCCATTTAAATTGTGTAGTATCAACTTTTTTTATTTTAATGATGGTTGTAGGAATAGAATATGCTTGGATAGAATGATCTGCTGTCTCAGTCTTTACTCTTCCATTCAAGACTTTTTTATGGTGGGAGTTGCATATATGTTCCATTTAGTTTATAAGTACTGTGAGAATTGGATTTGACTAAGCTTTTATTCTCGTGTTTGGCATGAGTAAACAACTGAGGCATAATTATTGAACTTTAGTTTATAAGTATTAACAATTCAAAACTATTATCAGTATTGTTTTCAATAGAGCTTGGGTGGGATATGTCTTTGGGGGTCATGGACACCATAGGAACAGTGTTGGTATTAGAAATAAGGTGTCGTGCTTCCCTACTTCACTGTGATTATTTGGATAGCATGATTATGTTGACGAATGAATTTTGTTTATATATATATATTGATGAATGAATTTTTTATAAGTCTCAAATATGATTAGCATTCATTGAAATAATCACCCATAGTTGGGTGACATTTTATTAGTTTTATGTATTTCAAGACATTATCTATAATATTTATATAGCTCAATCGGCAGATTCGAATGATTAATTAATCATATATTATAACCCGACTTTACAGACAAATGAAATAATTATTTTCACTTTAAAGAGAAACTTTTCCACATTTACTCTGATATAATTATTAGAGGAAGAGCCATCCAATTGTAAATTTGGGAAGAACTTTGGGATTAATCAGGTGAATGAATAAATACATATGTTCTAATAGGCATGCATGGTTAATATCACTACTATAAATTTAGTCATTTGAGATTGATGCAAGGCCTGCAAGAAATGTATCATTAGACTAATTATAAGCCAAACAACCATCACCAGATGCAGAATTAACATGAAAGGGACAAGAAGAGAAACCAATAATTAGCCAAGCCTAGACTATAGCTTTTGAAGATTAGGCATATATATATGAGGGCCAAATGTCCCGTAGAACATCCATGAGATCCAGTGTCACTTCCAAAGACCATCATTACAATTTAATTACAGTTGAGAATCGAAGGTGGTGCAAATGGTAGGGACTAAGACTGAAGGTGGGGGCCACTATGCCTCATTTGTGTGTGTGCCTTTCTTGTAAAAGCCAGAAAGGGTTGGCTGTTCCATTACGTCACCACCAATTTTTTGTATACTCTTTTTAGTGCCCTTGTGTTGTGGCAACCCTTTAAGATTTGTCGTTGGTTTGTGCCGTTAGTTCCTCTCTGCCCTTCACCCTTTTACTTTATTTTCCTCTCTACATACACAACCTACCTAGCTAGCTAGCTCATATATTATGCAAACCTTTCAGAAAAATTGATACAGAGAATTGAAAGAGGCCCTTATTAGAGAAAAGAAAAAAAAAACAAGTTTTCTGTCTTATTTACTAGTTGTTTGTTGGTCGGGTCTTTTTTACTTGAATTTGTTACCGTTTAACCTTTTTTTTAGTACTTTTATTGTTGTTGAAAATCTTTGTCTGGTTTAGGAGCTTCCACTATATATGTTGGAGTTAATTAGTTGAGATATATTCCACCACTTTCATGTCAGTCTATATAAACACCAACTCATTTTGGACGAAGTTCTATTTGTGACTGCACCACCATACCCATATCTGTGAAGACAACTATTGCTAGCTAGTTTGATCTGTGAGCTCTCTTAATGTTTGTGTATAAATTATTTTTGTATGTTCGACTCCTTTTTAAGTTTTCTTAATTTTCTTTGTCTGTGAAGACTGAACCAACTTACCCGGATCCTTTCTTCTAAATCATTGATGTGAACAAGTTGTTATCAGATATAGAACTGGGAGACTTGTCACTGCTCAGATCTTAAACTCAACGAATCCTTAAAGGGGATTTTTAATTCATTTTATTTGCACCACCCTCCTCCCCAGGGAATAGGGAGGCTGTTTTATTTAGGTTCTTGGTTATAAACCTTAAGCATACTGTTAGACATTATAAGAAGGTTCATGAACTTTATCCCTACTATATAAGCATCGGTCGTATATTAGAGGCAATCACAATGAGTGACAATCACTTGTATTTCATCTACCACTAGTTTTTTTTTATCAGCAAAGATATATAATATTTATTAGAAAAGGATAGTTACAAGAAAACAGACCAAAAAGTCCATGAAAACAAAACCAGCCTATTGCAGCCTAATACATAGAACGCATGAATTAAGATGCCATAGGTGAAAAGGTCATAAACCCCCAAAGCAAGGTAATACTTAATCTAAACCCTCCCTTGCTTACAAAAAATGTCCCTAAGATTGCAAGATTAGAGGTGGAAAGGCATGTGAAAACCTTTCTCCAAACTTTTAATCCACAGCCAACAGAAGAACAGGGCATCATCCATCAGCTTTTGGCTGTTAAAACTCCCATTTTGTAAAATAATGTTGTTTCTGTGCCCCCATATAGCCCATGTCAGTGCTAACTACCACATCTGCCACCTTTGCGAGCATAACCTAATGTAGAAATAAAATTAATGTTGGCTGAAGTGGTCAACCGGATGTAGGGGTGGGGCACTTGAAAAGATACCCAGGACATAGTTTCCCACCAAAGCGGCCTGATTTGGTCACAGCTGAAGAACAAATGAGCCGCATCCTCATTAGACGACCTGCAGAATGGACATGACTGATCATCAATATCCACATTCGTTCTAATGAGATTCATCTTTGTGGGAACTCTATCCCCAAACAGTCTCCATGCGAAACAGGACACTTTATTAGGGACCTTAATCTGCCACAAGTTCTTAAAAGCTTGACATACAATTGGCTGTTCCCTGCAAAGGAAATTGTATGCAGACTTCACTGTGTACTTTTCCAGCTATACCATCCTCCCACAGCCACGAGTCAAGTTGCTGAGGCTGAAAATCAAGGTGCTGGATATCCTCCAAAAACTTAACAGCAACTCCCACTTCTCCTTCCATAGGCCTGTAATAGGCCCGTAATCATTCAACCCCTGCGTGCTACACCTTTAGGGATCAGGGCTATGAATGATGCATTTCCACCCCTAGGAAATGTGCCATTAACATGGAACTCATCCAGAAACCTCAGGAAATCGGGTTTGAGCACTTGCCAGAAAGCTTTAATGAATTTGAAATTAACCCCAGGGCTCTTCTCGGAACCACAAGCCCACACAACCTCCCTCACCTCCAGCTCATTAAAACGGGCTAATAGGAGATCATTGTGCTCCTGTCCAATAGACTTAAAAGCAAGCCCATCCAGCTTGGGTCTAGCCCAATCTGATTCTTCAAACCTTTTCTTAAAAAAATACTGGATTTCTGCTTTAACTCTTACTGGTTCCTCAATCCAACTTCCATCAACTAACACCCCATTTAGCAGGTTGTTTCTGCGCCTCCAGTTCACAATCAGATGGAAGAACCTAGAGTTACAATCACCTTCCTTAATCCATTTGGTTATGGCTTTTTGCCTAAGTAAGGAAGCATATGAATGGGCTACTACCCATAAATTCTCCTGAGCTTCTTTTCTCAGCTTTATCTCTGCTTCAACCAGCTGTCTGTCGTCGCTTAATAAATCAAGCCTATTAAGCCCCACCTCTAATGATTTCAGCTTTAGTTGAATGTCCCCAAACTGTGATTTTTTTCCATTCTTTCAGCCTGGTCTTGAAGCCTTTAATCTTTTCTTCAAGCTTGTTCCGTTCATCTAGTACTAGTAAGTCATGTGAGTGTCTCTTATTGCATGTGTGTTGACTATGTGAACTTTTCACACGCATAATGATGATCATGCTTTTTCTCCATACATATTATGTATATAGTAATAAACAAATACTAAATACCAACTCTATTCTTCTTTTCCAATATATTCACTATCTGATCTATAATCTTTAACATTATCAACGTCTTGTATATAGACATTTTGATGAGATGCATGGTAATTTAAGTATATCATTTTTTTCCACCTTTCTTTTGGAGAAATTAAAGTTTATTTTAAACTATACAACTTACATCACTTAGTACTTGAGAAAGATGGGAAGAGAAGAGAAAAAAGTGATATAATTAAGATCTCATGTGTAGATAGATATAGAGATGTAAATTCTTAGTTTCTGTGCATCAAACTGGATTCAATTCCCACAAGGAACTACAGATGTCATATATAGATCAAATTTATTTGTATAGTTTAAAGAGTAACTATATATGTACATTCATAAATTTTAAGTATTTTTCTACATCAAAGATTATAGGTGTTTTTTAATCTATTAATTAGAGATTAATCATTTTTACAATGTGTGATTGTTACTAATCCAATAAAATTTTGTACAAGATAAAAATCAAACATAAATTCTCTCATTATTTTCACTCATATAAATATAATGAGACCATAAACCACTATGTGAATCCTTTTAATTCATAAATTTTAAATATAAACTAAAATAAGGTTCATTGATATTAGGTTAATACCTTTTAAATAAGATAATAGATTTAAATTAATGTTTGATTAAAAGGAATGAAGGGAATGTGAAAATAAAATAAAAGTAAAATATTTGAATTAAAATAAAATATAAAAATATGAAACCCACATCAACTTTTAAACTTTCTAGTAAAATACACGCAAGTGAAATTAAACCAACCACTGTCTTATGCATAAAATAAATTGTAATAAAAGATAGACATCAGTGAAAGATACCTCCTTAAATTTTTCTTTTTATATATAAATTAGTCGGTAACAAAAAAAACTCATGAAGTACATTGCACTATAATATAATAAAATGAATATATAATAACATTATTTTCTTCATCACATCATTTATTATATATTTAATATTGTTCTATTTTTCTCTTAATTGTAAACTTTATTGTGCAATTCATTATACAAATAATATTTCTCTTATAAACATTTAATTTATTTATTTTACTTCTTATCATATTATCTGTTACACGTATACTTCTGTCTTTCTTTCAGTGTCCAATAATATGGAGTGTGCATCTTGATCTTATCCGTGTTTAAATTTGAATATCTAGTTTTTTTAGTTCAAATTTTACAAAAGCAAAGAGTCAAACTATATTCGAATGTTGGCTTTATTTGGTAAGCGAAAGGAAATCATTGGCTTTATCTTCTGAAGTCATTACTGTGTAGTAAAGTTAAGCAGAAAAGTTGAGCTTATTTGTGTGTACGGTAACCTCATCCCTTAATTTTAGTAAAACTGAATATGAATGCAAGGTTGTTATAGGTGGACAAGTACAAATAGTGAAATTGCTAAAGCAATTTTCAAAATAGCACACACTCAAGCTTAAGCTCAAGATCAACTAAGCTCACTCCCTGACACATCAAACTTAGATAGGGGCCTGCTCACAAACTCCAATTGGGGATGTGTGATGAGTCAATTTTGGGTTGATGTTATTATTTGTTTAGTTTTATATACCCACTACTGACCAACAAATTTATTTTATACCAAAGTATCTGAAAAAAACTAGATTTTTTTTCTGGAAATGTTACTTTTGTTTATGATTTCTGACCCTCCTCCAACTAACTTACTTACTATGACAGAAAATTACTAAAATAACAGAATATTACTTGTATGTTCCTATCACATCCCACACAATATTATACAACAACAGATCTGAATTTTTCATCTGCAACATGAGGAACTGCCTTTGCATCTGGAAAATAAACTTGTTTTACTATACATGTGAGGCATATATGTGTTTTTGGGTATTCTTGAAACATTATGCATTGGTGTATTTGTTAATTACTAATAATATACTCTACATATATATGATTAACAATTTCCTACTTACTTGTGTTTGTTGTTTTAGGTAATTGATATTCACACTATTAGCACGCTCAGGATTCTGCGTGTTTTTGCGGTCCAACATTTGCTAACTCCTTCCCCGCGTCGACATCACTGCATTTTCTTTTGACTTTTGTAGACCATATTTTGAGGTATGTACCATGTCTGGAACTATTTTATGTGTCATACACATTTGTTGATATGTGAATTACCTTTACTCATTACCTACAGTGCATAGTTGGTCAGCCTTAGTTCCCCATTCAAGGTTCAATTAGATAATTACTACGGATAGTTTGGATTAATCGTTGAATTGAATCTTGAATTGTCCGTTTGGACAATTTGGGATGTTATTTTTTTATACATGATTTGTACATACATGTGCAGTATGAGTGGTTTAATTTAATGACATTTCAGTTTGCTGCATTTTCCTTTGTTCTTTGAGTGCATACATGAAAGTCGTGACAACAAGTCACCTCTGTCATGTTGTGTACTTGGAGACCAATGGGAAATGCTGCCGAAATTTCATTAAATTAACCAACTCATACTTAACATGTATGTACAAACCATGTATAAAATATAACTTCCTGAATGGGGTAGGGCCGCACCTTTTTGTGAATTAGTCATTCATTTACTTGCCACTAAAGATTTACAACATGAAAATGCTAGCTAAGTGAAATCATGGATCAAAGTTGGATGACAGCACCGCGCATTAGTGACCAATACTGCAATGGTGTTGAACAATTCCTACAATTTGTCACAAGCAATGCACCTAGTCTGCGTGGAAATTATTTTTGTCCATGTCTTAAATGTGTGAATGGGAGACGACAATCAATCGATGAGATTAGATCACATCTAATCTATCACGGCATCCTTCCGAGTTACACAAATTGGATATGACATGGTGAATTGCCATCGAGGCCAACACTATAGACCACTGCCGAACATCATGAAGATCCTCATGATCGTATAGAAGACATGATACATGATCTTGGAGAAGAGAATTTTCATGGAGCACATGCACCTGTGTATGACGAATTAGAAAGTGATTCGAAGATCCCTTTGTATGAAGATTGCTCAACGTTCACAAGATTGTCAGCGGTGTTAGCTTTGGTTAACTTGAAGGCAAGATTTGGGTGGAGTGACAAAAGTTTTACGGAATTGTTATCTTTGTTAAAAAAAAATGCTACCGAAAGATAACACATTGTTGAAAAATCATTACGAGGCAAAGAAAATATTATGTCCCGTTGGAATGGAGTACCAAAAAATCCATGCATGCCCTAACGATTGTGTGTTGTATAGAAATGAATTTGCTGATTTGAAGAATTGCCCTACATGTGGGGTTTCGCGATACAAAGTCAATGACGGTGAATGTACTGATGATTGCTTCCGATCTAACAGTCGCCCAGCAAAAGTGTGTTGGTATCTTCCCATAATTCCAAGATTTAAGCAGTTGTTTGCTAACACAGAAGACGCAAGAAATCTAACTTGGCATGCACATGGGCGGAAATTGACGGCCTTCTCCGACATCCAGCCGATTCTCCACAATGGGCTACAGTTGATCGTTTGTATCCAACCTTTGGGGATGAGCCAAGGAACCTAAGGCTTTCCCTAGCTTCTGACGGAATGAATCCATTCGGTAACCTTAGTACTAACCACAGTTCGTGGCCTGTGTTGTTGATGATATACAATCTCCCTCCTTGGTTGTGCGTGAAGCATAAATACATGATGTTGTGTATGATGATCTCGAGTCCAAGATAGCCAGGAAATGATATTGATGTGTATCTCACGCCATTGATCAAAGACTTGCGAAAATTGTGGGTAGACGGGGTTGAGGTTTTTGACAGCCACATGCACGACACATTTGTGTTGCGTGCCATGGTTTTTTGTACCATTAACGACTTTCCAGCATATGGCAATTTGAGTGGATATAGTGTGAAGGGCCATCATGCATGTCCTATTTGTGAGAAAGGCACATCCTTCATCCAGCTAAAACATGGAAAGAAGATTGTATATACAAGACATCGGAGATTTCTAAATCTTTATCACCCGTATCGTCGACTGAAAAAAGCTTTTTTTGGTAGCCAAGAAAAAATGCCTGCGCCTAAGCCTTTAACTGGGCACCAAGTCCACGACCGTGTTAAAGACATCCTAACAATTTTTGGGAAGACGCGGAAGAAAGATGCTAATGACAAAAACATATGGAAGAAAAGGTCAATTTTTTTTATCTTCCATATTGGGCTGATCTTGAAGTAAGGCATTGTATAGATGTTATGCATGTTGAGAAAAATGTTTGCGACAGTTTAATAGGGACCCTCCTCAACATTACAGGCAAAACCAAGGATAATTTGAAAAGTCGGCAAGATCTGGTTGAGCTTGGTATACGCAAGCAATTACATCCAATTAGTACTGAACAAAAAACATATTTGCCCCCATCATGTCACACATTGTCAACAAAGGAGAAAAAAGCCTTTTGTCAATGTTTGCGGATAATAAAGGTCCCACAAGGATATTCTTCAAATATCAAGAGCCTTGTTTTGGTGAATGATCTGAAATTGGTTGGGTTGAAGTCTCATGATTGTCACGTCCTAATGCAGCAACTATTGCCTGTAGCTATTCAGGGAATATTGCCTGACAAAGTTAGGGTTGCCATAACTCGATTGTGTTTTTTGTTTAATGTCGTGTGTAGAAAAGTGGTTGACCCAACACAGTTGGATGACTTGGAGAATGAGGCAGCTGTTATACTTTGTCAATTAGAAATGTTTTTTCCTCCTTCCTTTTTTGACATAATGGTCCACCTAATTGTTCACCTTGTCAGGGAGATCAGGTTGTGTGGTCCAGTGTTTTTACGCTGGATGTATCCAGTTGAGCGGTACATGAAGTTGTTAAAAGGTTATACTAAGAATCAATATCGACCTGAAGCATCCATTGTTGAAAGGTACGTTGCGGAAGAATGTATTGCGTTTTGTTCAGATTACATTGTTGCAGGTAAACCTGTTGGGATCCCAACAAGTTATCATGAGCAGTCACGTAGAGGAAAGGGTACACGTGGGTTGAATGTTGTAACCAAGACTAGAGACGAGGTTTCACAAGCTCATTTGTATGTTTTGAATAACACGCCTGAGGTTTTGCCTTACATTGAAGCTGACAAACAAATTGTGGCCCAAGCTCACCCAAAAATGAACATGATGAAGGTTTTGCAACTACATAATAAAACTTTCATTACCTGGTTTAAGGAAAAAGTATTCAGTGATGACAACGCTTCGAGCATATTACGACTGTTTGCTGTTGGACCGAATTTGAATGTACCCACTTGGAAGGGATTTGATATCAACAACTACTCCTTCTACACTAAGGCGCAAGATGACAAAAGTACTGTCCAAAATAGTGGGGTTACCATTGAAGCTGATTCCGAACACTTCTGTGGTGCATCTGATAACAATCCTATTAGAGGGTTAATGTCATACTTTGGCATAATTGAAGACATTTGGGAGCTTGATTATAGTGCATTCCGAGTGCCTGTTTTTAAGTGTAAGTGGGTTAATGGAAGTACTGGTTTGCATCGAGACCGTCTTGGTTTTACATTAGTAGAACTAGATAAGGTCGGCTACAAAAACGAACCATTCATCATGGCGGAGCAAGAAAAACAGGTTTTTTACATCCAAGATCCATGTGACTCAAGATATTCAGTGGTTCTACAGGGAAGAGCATCAACTAGAATTCATCATGTAGGTGACGATGCAACACTTGATATTTGTGAAATGGCTGCTTTCTCGACTTCAATGCCTTCTATATTGGAAGACAATGATATTGATATTGAACATGCCAACCGAAATGATCATGATGAAGGTTTATGGGAAAATAGGAACACCTAACTGTTTCATATTATGGTAAAGTTTATTTTGTTTATATATGATTGCAAATTGCTTTGGTTTAACATAAATATAACTTTCATGTTACATATTATAACTCATTCAAATAATGGATGTGATGTGATGTGATGTGTTTGTTTTTTTTTTCTTTGTAATAATGATGGTGACTCCTCCACATTCGCCCCCACTTTTAGAAGATAATCCTTCTAAGTCGTTGTCCAGGAAAGGTAGACAAACGACTCGTCTAAGAAGTTTGGTTGTTAGAAACTTTGCTCAACACAAGCCTACTGTTAATGTTAACCTTTCTACTGGGAAGGCATCTGGCCCGCACAAAGAAAAATTCCAAAGCTATCTTGGGGTTGTGGCAAGAGAAAAAATACCAATTGTCCATGATACTTGGAACGACGTACCTGAATCGTTGAAGACCCTAATATAGGAGGACATTATGGTAAAATCGAATACTTCATATGTTTCTTACAATAATAATTAAGTCATATACTATTGTTACATGTTGTGTTCACAATGTAGGCAAAGTTTGTAATCCCAGAAGCGGATGAAGCAAAAAAGAAGGTCATGTCATCGGTTAGCACTAGGTGGAGCCAATTCAAGTCTTACCTAACCACTAAGTACATATATGCCGATGCAGATAGCGAAAGTCAACAGGAAGGTCCATTGAAATACGATATAGATGCACAAACTTGGGAGGCATTTGTTGCTACTCGGAAGACACCTAGTTGGCAGGTAAATTGTAAGTTATTATGGTTGTTGGGTTAAATTTTGTAACCGTTATAGGCTTTGTTATTCACTCACATGATGTCCCATTATGTTGTCGACAGGGAATCAGGAAAAAGACATAAGAAATCCAAAAATTCAACGACTCACCCCACGTACTGTCTCGTGGTGGTTACAACCTTCTTGAGAAGAAGTTGCTGGATGAAAAAACCAAGAAGCGACAAATTGATGCAACGAATATTGAGCAACCAATGGTTCTCGATGACCCGCCGTCTCCAATTCCAAGACATGTCATGTGGAGGATGGCCCGCACAAAGAAATATGGCCGCATGACATCTGACACCGCACAGGAAATAGCGAATAAAATTGTAAGCTCAATCAAACTAGGTTTTTTTTTCCTTCATACAATTGTACACAATTAAATGATGTTTTTGTAACTTCATGGTGACAGGATTCTTTAGAGGAACAGATGACACAAGGCTGTTGATTCAAGTGAAGCTAAGCATCAATGAACAAGAATCAAAGGCTCAAAAGTTGTGCTTTCAACATGCTCAAAGGCAAAGTTCCATGGAAAGCATTGAAGACCAATTTGATTAATTGTAAAAGGAAGTATATGATCTGATATTCCAATTGTGTACATCATGCATTAATCATTCATTTAGGATCATTAGATTAAAAGGTTTAATCAAAGGCAGTATATAACTAAGGCATTTAAAAGGTTAAGTTTTTGGAAAAACAAAGTTTTACTGAAGTAATCGATTACACATATACTGGAATCGATCATTTTGTTCTTCGTGCCTTTAGAAAACAAATCATGATCATTGTAATCAATTACATATCGGTTTAATCGATTACTAGGCTTTTTATGAAAAATGGAACTCTCTGTCTTAATCGATTACATAGAGTTGGTAATCGATTACAAGCCTATGCATCTAGACTTAGAAAAAACATAGCTCACTGTCTTAATTGATTACATATCGTATTAATCGATTACTAAGCTCATTTAGAATGCATAACTGACTGGTTTAATCGATTACTTCACGGAATAATCGATTATATTGTTAATAGCCCAAACCCAGAAATTATTAGGAGCATTTTAATCGATTACTGTCTTGATTTAATCGATTACAAATGGTAAATAATCGATTACAGGAGCGTGTTTAATCGATTATTTTCAGTTAAAAAATCTGTTATAAATAGAACTCACTTCTCTGAAGTTTGCAACTTTTGATTTTTCGAATTCTGGGATTTCATAAACATTCTGAGCTTTCATTAGTGAGTCTCTCTGAGTTCTAAACATACTTAGCTTCACAAAATCTCATATGGGTTTTTGATTCAAGAAGGTGAAGCTTCATTCATTCAAAGCATAAGGAAAGGACTGCATATGTGATTGTAATCTGTCTTTCAACCTGAGAATCATTCATTGTGCATTCATTCTTGGATTATCAGGTGATAGCTTTCCTTATTCTTTGATGGAGTAAACTGTTCTTTGAATATTTGTAAGGATTAGTCTATTGTAATTGAGTTTCTTGCAAGTGTAGAGATAGTGTTTCTCTAAGAACAGCTGAGTAGTGTTCTCAGTGTGGGTTTTGGTCTCTAAGGATCTAATAGGGTTTTGGATCTCTGAACTTCATCTAGGGTTGATGAAGAGAGGCTTGTAAATTTGTTTGTAAGAATATTTTTACAATAGTGGAACTCTACTCTAGTGTTGAGTAGAAGAATTGGATGTAGCCTCATAGTGTTTGAGGTGAACCAGTATAAAATTCGTGGCTAATCTTTCTCTTAATCTCATCATTTCTTAATTGCTTTGTTTGTGAATCAATTTCATTGCTCAGAAATCTATACTCTGTTTTCTATTCTTCTTGGAAAGGGAAGTTGATTGAATATTGATTGTTGGTGTTGAAACAACTTTTGAATGTGATAAAGATCTTGTGGTAACTCTGATTTTAAAATTTTAATTGGCCAAGGTTCAACCAATTCACCCCCCCTCTTGGTTGTTTCGAAGTGTTCCTTTGTTTTTCAAAGGCAGCTTTGTTCCGCAAGGTCAATTGGACATATTAAATGCTGCCATTGGTCGACCAGAGCACCCTGGCAGGGTTCGTGCAGCGGGAACAGGTGTGACCATTGGCCAATACTTCGGACGCACATCACGTGCATCAAGTACTTCATCTGCATCCATAAACCCGGACCAGTTGGCTGGAATCATAAAAAATATCGAGGAAAAATGCACAAGACAAGTAGAGGACAAATATAAAAAAATTCTTGAGAAGTTGAATGAACAATTGGAAGACAAGGTCAATGAAAAAGTGAAGGCAGCAGTAAAGGTTGAGTTAACCCAACTGGGAACCCAACATTCACCACCGGTTGAAGCTAATTTCCAAGAATTAGTTGCTCGTGTTAGCACAAAAGGAAGTTGTGCAGAAGCAGCAGCCGATCCATCTGGTGAACAAGATGTTAATGCTGGGGGAAAATCTGTGGGGTTGTACATTCATCGGTGTGGGTCGTTGATGCTAGTTGCGATGGGTGAAGTTCATGACGTGCCATCAACAATTCACACCACATATTATGGTGATGACGTGGCAAGGGTCATTGTTCAAACCATTGTTGACGGCGACGCAGAAGTTCCATTTCCCACGTCAGAGATAAAGTATGTCAAAGATACCCTGAAAACATTTGTCACTTGGCCTACAAATTTCATCAAACCAATACCTCCAAAGGTACAGAATTGTGTTTTATGATAATTACATTGTATATACGCATATTAAATTGAACTCGAATTTAAAGTAATCCTAATCTCATTTGCTTTACTAGGATGTGCTGGATTCGTCCAACAAGTTAGATGAAGCTGTACAAAGGTCCAGTAAGGTGTGTGAAGTGGATCCTTTGGGTGAATTGATTAAGCTATTGTACGATGTTTACCACAGGCCTATACAGTTGACGTGGAATGGAACAAAGTTTGGGATTGCCACTGTAGAAACATGCTTCTATATAACGTATTCAGATATTAATAAATAGTTGGAGGTGACAAATATTTGAACATCTCTATACTACAACTATGGATTATGTAAGTATAAGGGCGTTAAGTGCATCTTATACTCATATAAATATATAGTATAATATTCATATATATATATATATATGCATTTGTTTTTCACTGTTATGTCAAATGTTAAATGCAGGTATCTGGATTAGTTGAGTACATCGTTGGGTTATGGTTCTGTGTATGGGTTTTTTGAGCCCCAGATGATACACAATGCAAAGGAAAGACGTGCTGACTGCCAACAATACATTGAAACATGGGTCAAGGTATCACAGAGGCAGTTGTACCTAGGCGCATATCTGAATCAGTAAGTTTGCTGGATATAGTGCCCAATTATATCATGATGTGTGTGTAAATGTATTTGCTAATGACGCAAACATGCAGGGCCCATTGGCAACTATTTGTTCTCTGTCCTACGACCCATACAGTTGTGTGGTTTTGTTCGTTGCGTAAGAAGCCGAACATTCACACCAAAGCTGTCATTAACAAGTTGTTTTCAAGTTATCACATTATGTAGATATGTCAACCAAATTAATGCTTGCAAGATAAAGGTTAGGTGTTAACCCAAATGTATGATGCTTTTGGTACATTAGTGAACTTAAGACATTGAATGTCAGGGTCGATGGTAAATGTAATTTAGCTGGACCACACTGGATTGAACTGAAGGTTAGTCATTTAATTATTGTAATGATGTACCTATGTCATGACATTATGTACCAAGTTGTTCTTCCTACTAAAGTCATTCTTACTATGGAAAATATAGAGCAACATTCAAAGAGGAGGCTTTGAATGCGGGTATTACGTTATGCAAAGGATGTGGAACATAGTTCGTGGAGGTTTGAAGAGTGAATGGAACAAGGTATGCTAAATTGAATCCGTTGCGGTGGTAGTGTTCATTGAAACTGATTTAGTGAGTTTGTGTATTTGCTTGTTGATTGGTTTATATACATACTCATTGTTGCAGTGGTTTGGTTATGCTACAGCTTTAGACATGGAGGACATAACAAGAATAAGGAAAAAATGGGCAGAATGTTAGTTAGAATTTAAAAAACAATCATTGTAAGCAGGTTATCATGGAGTATCGTTTGGATTGACATTACTTGTATATTAATTGGGCAACTTTGTGACAATTTTAGTTGATTTACTACAATTCAGTATAGTATTTTGTGTGCCTATTGTGTGTGCCTCTATCTATGGAAACTGTTAAATTTTCCTAAATGATTTAACGAAATGGTTAAAATGATATACAAAGCCTTTACATAGGATATGCTGTTTATTGTCCATAAAGTTATTTTATTGTACATGTATTACACTGTGGTCTAGTGTTCGTTTCAGATGTTCTATGCACCATTGTATTAAGGAGTAAAACATGTCGTCATGCCAAATGAAGCCAAGGTATGTGGCTGTAATTTCACCGAACCAGGTAATCAGTTGTTTGTGGAAGGATGGGAACAAAACTTGTGTATTTCCAAATGGATTTTAGCAATTTTAGGTTTTACTTTCTTTTACCTTATTTCCCTCTGTATTTTTTTCCTTACACAGGGATGATAGCACTTGGTCAGAAGCCTCATACGAAAAAAAACTAATATGGGTCATTAAGTAAAAAAAGGAAGTGGGATAACAAATGATGCAGATTCTAAAAAGCACCTAGGCAAGAAATTAGATGAAAACAAAAAGAAATCCAAGTGGATCCTCTTCAAGACAGATGGACGACAAGAAAAAGGGCAGGTGGGGGAAAGCTAACTCTAAAGCAGATGTAGTAAAGTCATCCGCTATGGATGTGGACAAGGTATCTTTGTGTGCTATATACAGTGCTTGCTTCTTTGCTACTATTAATCAACATTGTTGCTGCATGATTTTATGCTGCTTTGTTATTTTTACAAATAAAACATTAAATTAAAGGAATTGTTGTTAATTAGTGTGGGACATGTTTGTTGTGAAATAACTGGAGAGAATATGTTTGAATTAAACTAGGTATATATTATGCACATTCTACATTGTATTTTGGGTCAGTTTGTCTGTTCATTTTGATATAATAGAAGATATTACACTGACACATAATCTGTTACAGGTTTTACAAAGGTGTTGTTGAATCTTTTGATTCTACCAAAAAGAAGCACAAGGTGATTTGGCTGTTTATTAAGTCATGTCTCTACCCTTCCTATCGCTGACAAAAAGCTATGTATTCTTTTTGTTCTTCTGTGTTGCTCTGCACATTTAAGCAGTCTTTAACTATTTGTCAGAATGTATACATGGCATAATATCTTAGGCATAAATTTGGATTTGAGGGTGGGGGGCGGGGGATGTTACATTTAGGTATTGATTGAAATTGCAAAATAAATGCTGGTACTGCTGTTGTGGACTTATGGCCCATTTGTTTGAGCCTTTTCTAGGAAAGGAAGACAAATGAATTTTTAAATTCAAAAAAAAAAAAAAAACAAACAAACCCTTGAAATTCTACCTCTATTCCTATACATAAGAACTTTTAACTAATTGAAGGGATTTAAGAAAGTTAGTTAATGTAGTTTAGTAGCACTAAATATGCTAATAATTTATATTGTGTGTATATGTATTTGCCAATTTTGTGGCGCTTGTGCGTGTCCTGATGATCATCTGTTATCCAATTGCTTACCCTATTGGAAAGGTGAAGTCTATGCTCGTCTAAATTCTAACTTTAATTGAATAAATTATATGCAATTTTCAAAATATCATTCTCTAATAGGCCATAAAGGTGATACACAACTTCACCCACCCATTAGAATTTTGATTATTGTTTTTATGATTCTAATTATCTACTGATATGTTCGCATAGAATATTCTTTCAGTTTTCCTGATTGTGTGGTAGCCTTCAACTTATGCCCTATATAGTAAAAGGGTGGTGTTAGGACAATTTGGATCAGGTTAGTTTTCATCAAACCATTAGTAGTGATATTAAGCTGTTTTATTTTTTCTTGGAGGCATATGCTATATACTCCATAATAGCGGAGATTTTTATTAAATACAAATTGTGGCTTTTGTATATCTTTACATTTATGCTTCCAGGTTCAGGATGTATTACTTGGACATGACCATGCACTGTTTAGGCGAGCACAGCTAAAAGCCCTTGTTTCAATCCATAGCCAAGAGGTATCTGTTTGAATCACAACCATTTTGTTCCTTTCATAATCTCTATGTATGCTTAACTTTAATGTTTTTTTTTGTCGTAAGATGTGTTTGTATTAGCAAAATGATTTGGAATGCTTAACTCTTTTTGATTTTATTTACTAATATTATCTGGTCCTCTTTGACAGGATATTAAAAAGTACAAATTAGGAGATCCAAGAATGTTTCATTATCTGAATCAATCAAATTGCTTTGAGTTGGAAGGGGTTGATGAATCTAAAGAATATAGGGATACAAGGAGAGCAATGGATATTGTTGGAATAAGTTCTGGGGAACAGGTCTGTAGGGATTTTAGTTTATGTTCATTTTCCATTTCTTCAAGCTTGACTTATGATTCAATGCTTTGTTTTTCCATGTCTCCGATTGCTCTTCAGGATGCAATATTTAAAGTTGTTGCTGCAATTTTGCATCTTGGCAACATTGAATTTGCGAAAGGGAAGGAGATAGACTCATCTGTGCCCAAAGATGAAAAATCTTGGTTCCA
This sequence comes from Glycine tomentella, assembly GCA_007407185.1. Taxonomy (NCBI): domain Eukaryota; kingdom Viridiplantae; phylum Streptophyta; class Magnoliopsida; order Fabales; family Fabaceae; genus Glycine; species Glycine tomentella. The sequence continues at coordinate 81,820 of PYAF01005794.1, forward strand.
TCTACAGACTGCTGCTGAGCTTTTCATGTGAGCAAGCGTTGCACACTTGCATTGTTTTAAGGTTTCTATGTCATCTTTAGCTCATAATTTTTATTCAGGTGTGATGCAAAGGTACTTGAGGATTCTATTTGCAAACGTGTAATTGTTACTCGTGATGAAACAATTACAAAATGGCTAGATCCAGAAGCTACTGTACTTAGCCGAGATACCTTGGCTAAGATTGTGTACACAAGATTGTTTGACTGGTAAGCTTGCAAGCAGATTGGTTAAGATATATATTTTTGAACCTTGGTTAGTGTTACTATGTTTGGCCAATTTTCTCCAAGTGTTAATCTCTGTTTCTGTAATTTCCTGTCTTGCTTTTGTAGGTTGGTTGATAAAATTAACAATTCTATTGGTCAAGACCCTGAGTCTAAATCCTTAATTGGCCAACCGCCAGTGTGAATATCACACCAACCGCAACTACTATTAGGCACGTGTAAAAAAAATTGAAAAAAATTAATTAAAAAAAACAAGAAACTACATCGATTGTCAAAAGAACCGTCTTAGAAAGGTACATTCTAAGACGGTTTTTACGCTTAGAACCATCTTAGAATATGCCTTTCTAAGACGGTTATAAACATACAACTGTCTTAGAATGTGCTTTTCTAAGACAGTTGTTCTGTAAGAACCGTCTTAGAAAGTCGCATTCTAAGACGGTTGTTTTGTATTACCCGTCTTAGAAAGTCACATTCTAAGACGGTCTTTAACTGACTTAAAAAATGCTATCATTTACGACACACATAACTACGACAGTTGTCAAACCGACATAGAAAGGGGTAAATAACTGATGTAAAAAGCCCTTTTTGTAGTAGTGAACATTTGACTTTGGGCCCATTTCCCGAGGGGGCCGGCCCACTACCAATTTAGAGTGCTGAAATCCCTGAACCTATTTTTCTCTATAAATACAACATTTATAGATGGAGGCCGTAGACCAGAAAAGAAGCAGACTGAAAATCAGAGAGAATTTTCAAAGGCTGAGCGCAGAGAAGAGTGAGGTTTTCTATGACTATCTCCGGTGAAAGGCTGTAGAGAGTGAGTCTCCGAGAGGTTGAGTGAGCAACCCTTGTAGAGAGTGTTCCACCATTGTTGGTGAGGTTGAGTATCTCCAGCTTGAGGCTGTTGAGAGTGATTGTAACCATTATTGATAATAGTGGATTGTTTCTGGACAAGGTCCCGTGGGTTTTCCTCTTAAAGGTTTTCTCCCACGTAAAGATATTGTGTTTGTGTGTTTTTCTCTCCTGTTCTTTCTCGTGTTTGATTGTTCACGTTTCCGCATTACTCTGTTTTTGATCTGTTTCAGGGTTGAGTCTGTGGTGACTCCCTGTTCGTTGGTGGAGAAGGTGACCATCTCCCAACAAAAGTGGTATCATAGCCCGGGTTAGACAGGTTTCTAAAGGAGAAAGAAGACAGGATGGAGACCAGTGGTAGCATAACCCATGACGGGGATATGTTCAAGTTGACCGTAGACAACTTCACCTACTGGAGGCCGAAGATGGAAGATCATCTGTATTGTAAAGATTTGCATGAGCCCATTGTCCTTGATGAGAGATCGACAAACAAGACCGACAAGGAGTGGGAGATTCTAAGTCGTAAGGCAATGGCTACGATCAGGAAGTATATTGACAAAAGTCTCTTCTAGCATGTGTCCGAGTTCACAAATGCGTACGAATTGTGGAACAAGTTGGAGTCCATAATTCAGAAGAAGACTCCTAAGAATAAGGCACACCTCGTCTGCCGGCTTGTGAAGCTGGAGTACAAGGACGGGATGAGCATGATCGAACACCTCAACATATACAAAGGTATTGTGAACCAGTTGTCCAAGGCCGATATGAGAATTGACAACGAGATGCAGGCTCTATTGTTGCTGAGTTCACTGCTAGAGAGCTGGGATACTCTGGTGGTGATGTTGAGTAACTCAACTCTTGAAGAGAAACTGGAGATGGATGTCGTGACTGATAGCATCCTGAATGAAGAAGCCAGGAGAAGAGAACGAGGTGTAACCAGCACGATTGATGCCAACGTTGCTGAGAGGAGTAAGTCCGAGCTCCGGGGTCGTGGCAAGAACTAGGGTCAAGATAGACGGGATCGGTCCTGAGACTAGTCAAAGCCAAAAAGTGAACTGAAGTGCTTCTACTGCGGGAAACCCGAACATAAGAAGACTGACTGCTGGACTTTGCAGAATGATGAGCAGAGTGGCACAGTGAAGAAAGACTAGTTTGTGCCCAAGAAGAATGAGAAGAGCACTACGCAGTGGTTGCTAGTGCCAATGCCGAGATATTTCTTCTTGAAGAAGATAATTCATTGAGTGTTGCCTTTGATGATTGTACCTGGATAGTTGATTCAGGTGCCTCTTTCCATGTGACCCCTCACAGAAGGTTTTTCTCCTCCTACAAGAGTGGAGATTTTGGAACTGTGAAGATGGGGAATCAAGTGACCAGCAAGATTGTTGGTGTCAACGATGTGACCCTGACCTCGGAAGTAGGATGACAAATTGTGCTGAAGGACGTGAGGCATGTACCTAACATGCGATTGAATATAATCTCATTAGGAAAACTTTATGATGTCGTGTTAGTGAACAGTGATATGCTCCTAGCATATAGTGCTTTCCAAGCTAATAGAAGTAAGGAATCAATCATAAATAATTGATAATTGTCCATAAATACTATAAACTGTGATTATTCCTTTGTTTCCATGTTCTCAACTAATTTGGGCAATTTTATAGCAGGAATACATCAATTCAAGCCTGTCTGAGCAAAAGTATCTGGCGCCATCAGCGCCATTTTCACGCCAGCTAGAGAATTAGGACTTCATGTTTGAGTATTCACGCTACCAGTGTGAATATCACGCCATCAGCGTCATCATGACAGAGCTAGTTTCTTTAACCACACTAACAGAGTGAGTCCGCGCCAGAAAAGAAAACATGGCCAAGTTCTTCTGATAATTGGCGCCATCAGCGTGGAGACACGACAGTTGCAATATTCTGCACTCTGCTGAGGGCAGTTTGGGAGTTTCACTTTCCCAAACTTAAATACCACAAACCCATAACATTGAGGGACTTTTGCACGAAATACCACTGAGAAATAGGCTGAAGAAAAGCGTGGGAGCTTAGCTAGGGCTTTGGAGTTGAAGATTCAAGTGGAGACATTTCTCTTCTCCTTCTTCTCCCTTGTACTTCAGCTGGGCATGCTTCTTTTTGTTAGCTCATTGCCAACCATGATTAGGTTTGGCTAGTTCTCATTTGTAGTTAGGGTCAACACTTGATGTAACTCCTTTTGGATTGGATTGAATGTTATTATTCATTTATGTCAAGTTATTTCACTTTACCTTGCTTGAATGAATGTTTTTATTCTATTGGAATTGATCACTCTAGTGGGATATTGAGAGCTAGGGTTTGCAATAGGAATGTTGGAATTCTATGCTTGGACTTGAGTAAAGTGACAAACTTTACATTGTCTAGGGATATAAATGTATGTTTTCAAATCGTTAATGCATCACTTTAATGCTTGACCTTATAGAATCTATTAGGGAACTATGGTTTTTAATGGGGTTGAAGGGTTATGTCACTAAGGGAGTAGGACTTGACTATAATGTATGAAGATGCATGATTTGAGTCGCTTGAGGTGAACGAATATAGTAAACAATCCATGTAAGAAGGTGAGGAGCATTGAGTGTGGGTTGCCTTAACTACTATCGTCCTTATATTATTACAAAGTCTAGTTACTTGTTCATAATCATTTAATATTCATAGTTTAGCCTTTAATTTCAATCATTGATATACACGCAACACAAACTTTAAAACTTTTGTCATCCAAATTATAGATACTAGTTATAATTTAATTGGAGCATCAATCCTCGTGGGAACGAATCTTACTTATCTCTTTATTACTTGAAACGAATGGTATACTTGCCGGTTCTGCAACAAACAACTTTGAGGCTGTAGATGGAAGTTGGCCAAAATCAAGTTGGTGATGGCCAGAGGAAAGAAGGAAGGCTCATTGTATGTAATGCAAGGAAGGATGATTGGTGGTGATGCCAATACCGTGTTTGAAGGATCAAGCTTGGAGCTGTGGCACAAGCGTCTTAGCCACATGAGTGAGAAAGGGCTTCAGATTTTTTAGAGAAGAAAGAGCTTTTGATCGGGTTGAAAGGTCAAGTGTTGGAGAGTTGCTCGCACTGCCTGGCTGGGAAGCAACATCGGGTTTCATTTGTGAGACCGGATCAACCCAGGAGACGGAGGTGCATACTTGACCTCGTCCATACTGATGTTTGCTTGATGTCGGAGAGATCGCTTGGAGAAGCTAAGTATTTTGTCTCTTTCATTGATGACCACTCTCGGAAAGTGTGGGTTTACCTTTTATAGACAAAGGACCAGGTTCTCCAATTGTTCAAAGAATTCCATGCGATGGTGGAAAAAGAGACTGGCAAGAAATTGAAGGTGGTAAGATCAGATAATGGTGGTGAGTATCGGGGTCCCTTTGAAGCTTACTGTAGAGAAGTCGGGACTAGACTTGAGAAGACACCTCCCAAGACTCCTCAGCTGAATGGGTTTGCTGAGAGAATGAACTAGACTATTGAAGAGAAGGTTCGGAGTATGCTATCCAATGTCAGGTTACCAAAAGCATACTGGGGAAAGGCTGTTAGGACAGCCGTTGGCTTGATAAATCTCTCACCATCAAGACTGCTGGAAGGAGAGATTACAAAGGAAGTTTGGACAGGTCGGAGATCAACCTATGATACCCGAGGGTGTTCGGATGCCGAGCCTTCGTGCATGTCCCTAAAGATGAAAGGGTGAAGCTGGATGCGAAGACAAAGGAGTGCATATATCTCGATTCGTCGAAAATCGAGTTCGGGTTTTGACTTTGGGATCCAATCAACAAGAAGATTGTGAGAAGTCGAGATGTAGTCTATCATGAAGATGAGACAATACAATACATCTCGAAGCCCAAAGTCCGGGTTCATGTCCGACGTGACCCGTCCCTCTTGTCCGAGTTGAAGCAGGGGAGAAACCAGTGATTAAACCGTTGAAGATAATGATCAGCAAGAAGCTGATGATACCGGGATCCGGGTTAAAAGTGAAGAACCGGGTTCTGAAGAGGCTGAAGAAGAAGAACAGTCGAGATACCCCACTAGAGAAAGAAGACCTTCTACAAGGTATCCACCTGATGAATATACCGTAATTGTTGAGGATGGTGAATCTCAGAGTTATGATGAGGCGGTGGAGAGCCCAGAGAGTTGTAAATGGGAGAAGGCCATGCAGGATGAGATGAGATCCTTGCATGAGAACCAGACTTATGAGTTGACCGACTTGCTTAAGGGAAGACGAGCTCTGAAGAATAAGTGGGTGTATAAGTCAGAACTGGAGGAAGAGATTTATGCAATGGCAGTCACAATGGACCTGGAGGTAGAACAAATGGACGTGAAAACGACATTCCTTCATGGTGAACTGGAGGAAGAGATTTTCATGGAGCAACCTGAAAGGTTTGAAGCTCCGGGATGTGAAGGCATCGTATGCCGTCTGAAGAAGAGTCTCGATGACTTGAAGCAAACACTTCGGTAGTGTTACAAGAAGTTTGATTCCTTCATAACAGATCATAGGTTCATGAAGACGGATGCCGGCCACTGTGTTTTTGTGAAGAGGTATGAGACTGGTGATTTCTTGATCTTGCTACTATATGTAGATGACATGCTGATAGTAGGTCAAGACAAGGTGAAGATTTTCGCCTTGAAGAAGGCGTTGAATTCATCCTTCGCGTTGAAAGACCTCGACCCAGCAAAACAGATCCTCGGAATGAAGATCATCGGGGGCAGGAAAAAGAAGCTATTGTGGCTAAGTCAGAAGAAATATGTTGAGAAGGTCTTGAAGAGATTCAACATGGACAAAGCCAAAACAATAAGCACCCCCTTGGCTGGACATTTGAAGCTGAATGAGAGGCAATGTCCGAGATCAGATGAAGACAGAGAGGAGATGGAGAAGATCCCATACCAATCTGTAGTCGGAAGTTTAATGTATGCAATGGTTTGCACTAGACCCGACCTGGCGTATGCAGTTGGAGTGGTAAGCCGGTATCTTTCGAACCCCAGCAGAGAGCACTGGGAAGCAGTGAAGTGGATCTTCAGATACCTCCGGGGTACAACTAAGTTGTGTCTTTGTTTTGGAGAAGGCGAGGCCGGGTTGCAAGGCTACTCGGATGCTGATTTAGAGGGAGATTCTGACTCGAGGAAGTCGACGACGGGATATCTGATGACGTTTGCTGGAGGAGCAATCTCATGGCAATCAAGATTGCAGAAGTGTGTAGCACTGTTGACAATCGAGACCGAGCACATAGCCGCTACTGAAGCGTGCAAAGAGTTGTTGTGGATGAAGAAGTTTCTCCAGGAACTCGGCCATGAACAGGACAAGTACGAACTGAAGTGTGACAATCAAAGTGTCATTCATTTGGCGAGGAACTCGACATATCATTCCCGCACCAAGCACATTGATGTGAGGTATCACTAGATCCGGGATGCGGTGGATGATGGACAGCTCACACTTGGAAACGTGCACCCCAGTCAGAATAGGTCTGACACGATGACGAAGCCGGTTCCAACAATGAAGTTTGAAGATTGTTGTGAAGGTGTCGGGCTGAAGAACTCGGCTTGTTGAAGCCGAGATGGGAATGCCGGGTTGTGCCGTGAAGACCCCGGCTTTAGTGGAAGATCGGATAGGATTCCGGGTTGCCAATGTGTCGCATTGAAAGCGGAAAGGGGGAGATTTGTTGGATATTTCCACTTTAATGCTTGGCTCAAATCCCTAGGTGCCAGAAAAGGGAACGTTTGACTTTGGGCCCATTTCTCGAGGGGGCTGACCCCGACCCACTACCAATTTAGGGTGCTAAAATCCATAAACCTATTTTCTCTATAAATACAACATTTATTTATGGAGGTCGTAGACCAGAAAAGAAGCAGACTGAAAATCAGAGAGATTTTTTAGAGGCTGAGCACAGAGAAGAGTGAGCTTTTCTGTGAGTATCTCCGGTGAAAGCCTGTAGAGAGTGAGTCTCCGAGAGGTTGAGTGAGCTAACCTAGTAGAGAGTGTTACATCATTGTTGGTGAGGTTGAGTATCTCCAGCTTGAGGCTGTTGAGAGTGATTGTAACCATTATTGATAATAGTGGATTGTTTCTGGACAAGGTCGCGTGGGTTTTCCTCTTGAAGGTTTTCTCCCACGTAAAACTATTATGTTTGTGTGTTTTTCTCTCCTGTTCTTTCTCGTGTTTGATTGTTCACGTTTCCGCATTACTCTATTTTTGACCTGTTTGAGGGTTGAGTCTGTGGTGACTTCCTGTTCGTTGATGGAGAAGGTGACCATCTCCCAACACAATGTCAAGTATAAAAAAGTTGGATAGGCTTCATTTTTCTTGAATTGGCTTCTTTAGGAAAGCATATAAGAAGGTTTGCTGTTGCGTCACATAATTGATGGAGGAAATCCCTTGATATTCTCCTCTGCCGAGATTAGCTGAGTTCTATAAAATGCAAGAGTCTACTTCTTATGTGTCAGAACATCTTTCATATGTATTGAGATTAAAATGAATTTTCTGTTTCATAGCATTAATAGCTTAACAATCAAATTAATTCGCATTTTGATCTTAAGTTGAAAAAAAAAATGCATTCAAGTTGCATACTGCTGTTCTACTAGTTGTTCCTTATCACTTTATGAACTCCATTTTTTTGTCTTAACTTTGTAATAAAATGTCTTGAACCAGCTTTTGGCCTTTATGTGGTCAACGTGCCAAGTATTTTTGAACTCCATTTCATCTGTAAATGCTACAAGTTGGTTAAATTTACATTATTGTTTTTCTGTTTCTTGCACCAAAAGCAAGTTCAGAGTTTATAAAATGCTGCTAGAAATATTTTTACAATGAATAAACCAAAGATATCGTGGTTAACCTTAAATCTTAACACAACATTCACACGAAAGTAACTGGTTTGCATCAACTACACAACTTGATATAATAACTATACAAAGGGGCTACAAGAGGAACTTGTAACATTTAATTGGCAACAAACTTGAATTCATGTTCACAAGTCACGGTTAAACCCCCAAAATGAAATGAATTAAAAAATAATAACCATTTTTTAATTAATTAACCAATCTCATTTATTTATGTGCTATTGAAGAAATTATCATATTCAAATTAAATAAAATATTACCATTGGAGGTAGAACCTCCAACAACAGTAGAGTTTGGACAATGGATGGCTTGAAGATAGAAGTTAGCATTGGGCAACTTCCTATTCTCAAGACCTTGAGACGGCATCGTGAAGGCTATACAATTGGTTAGTTCTTTGCAATAATTACAAATGTAATTTGGATCAACTTTTCTCTTCTTGCTACCTTTTCCTTTCTTTTTTTTCTTCCCTTTAGCAGAATTAGTCACTAATAATTCGAACGCAGAGGCATCATCACCATTCCCAGACAATTTAAGTCGAAGCTCTTTGGAATAAAGACTTGACTTAACTTCTTCAAGTGTAATGAAGTCTTTGTCAATACTAAGAGAACTCACAAAATTCTCATAGAAAGGAGGGAGGGAGACTAACAGAAGCAATTCCAGATCTTCATCTTTTATCTTGACATCAATGTCATGGAGCTCCATCATAACATATTTTAATTCATCAAGATATTTTTTCAGTAACATACCTTTTCTCATTTAGGTGCCCGGATTCCTTGTTCTTTTAGCATGACACATACCTTGATGAGCTATAGGTTGAAGCTATTCTTCTCTGTGAATTTTTCAATCTCGATTGTGTTGGCCATCTTCTTGATCAAATCTTAAAGACACAACACAAACAAAATGGTTGATCTCGGATGACTTAGACCATCACGAAATAGATGCGGAATTGATTTGAACCGAAGTTCTAGATACCAATTTGTTGGGTTTAAGACTAAAAAATACGAAAAATAGATAGAGAAGCAAATGATAGAAGGAAAAGAGAGATAATGCAACAATGAAGATTGACTTAGAAGCTCTCTCTACCTTGCTTTGAAACCTACTAACTAACCCCTCTTATAGGAGTTGATAGCTAATAGAATAATCGAAAATGGTTACAAATAGATAAATCAATTACAACATAAAACATTGTTAATGAACCATCTAACAAACTAATTAAACAGACTCGACAATATATTGTTACACACGATTGAATGCTTCATTCGACATAAGAAAAATTCTAGCATAGAAAACTAGATTAGATGATACAAGCATTGTCATATAGTCACCTTTTTTAGTGTTGTCCACTCTTCCTTCTTTCAACAATATAAGGACAATTAAAAACATTTGAAAGTACCTCTTGATTTTTTTATTCAAAGAAAATGAAGTCATTTATAATTTGTGTATTTTATTTTGTAGGTGATAAGTGAGACTACAATGAAGTTAACGGAAGATAGTATAGGAGTTGATTAAAGAAAAGTTATACGACATCTTTTTTAAATAGTAATGATAGCTACTATTTTTAATGAAATTATTTATCTTTCTTTTATAGGATATATGTTTATATATTAAGATTTGTATAAATAAAAGACACTTATTTTATTATTTTGTCATAGACCTACAAAATGTGAAGACATATCATGTTTTAACTTTCAGTGTAAGTTCCCCCTTCTACACGACTCACTACATCAGTCTTCACTTTGTGTGCCTCCATCATTGATTTCTTCAAACTTACAAAGTTACGCGTCGTTGCAGTGCCTGATTTCACCATAAGGCAATATTTAGTATTTGATTCCCTTTTTGGAATTTTGCATACGATCCATACCCTGATACCCATGTTTATTCGGATTCAAGCCTAGTTGTGATGAAAACTCTAATAAGAATCAGAAGTAGGATGGTTATTGCTTCAATGCTTTATATTGTGGTGGACATTGATACCCATGCTTATACCATTAGCTAAATATTAAAAAAATGCATTTAAATTTGGCATTATTCATATTATTACTATTGAATATGATTTAATTTCCTCTTTTGGCAAGATACTAATAAACAAATGGTTATATCATCATCAATTAAACAACGCTATATTTTTCCAAAATATTCTTAGTGGTTTTTCTAATACAATTTAGGCTTAAATGCCCCTTTTCAAATCATTAATATATACAAACGATAGGAAATAATACAGGTGAGTTTGTTTAATTTTTTAAAAATAATTTTAAAATAAGTGTTTTTTATATAAGTATTTTTTTAAGAAATAATAAGATTTATTTCCTAAATAAGTAGAAAATTAATTTTTTAAGCAAAAATAGTTTATACAAACAAAATAAAAATAGAAAATTACTTATTTTATTAAAATAAATAATTATTTTAATAAATAAATTTAAATAAATTGGTCCATAATAAAACTATTTGTGCTTTCTTTTTCTTTTTTTTAACACTTTTTATTATTATTTTGCTTACATTTTTTTTAATTTTATTTTAGATAAGTTAACTCATATAACCCATCAAACCATGATGATTTGTGTTAAATTGATTTTTTTTAACTCACCTAAAACTAAGTCAAGTTGAGATGATTAACTTTTTGACCAACTCACAGTTGGTCAACTCGTGGTGAGCCAATCCCGATAAGTAAGATAATGGAGTGTGATAGCGTTGGGCTAGTTTGTGGGCTTTGTTTATTTATGCCCTATGTACGTAGTAAAGGCAGCTGAACAAGAAGATTATTTTAGAAGCACATTTTTTGGGATGCAAAGTATTATTTTCCCTTTTCTTCAATGGAATGGACACTGCCAGCTTTTCCAATGTTCTACTTCAAACAAAACAACTGTATAGTATTTTTGCTAGCAAGATGTATGGGTTGAAAAGAATAACCTCAAGTGCAAATCACCGTTTTCCTTAAATTAAAGGAAACGAATGTGAATCAAATTAATAAATTAATACCTTCTCATATACAATAGGAATAAACACGTACACGGGGTATAGTACCTCCCTCCGTAACAATAACACGGAGTATGTTTTGTCAGTAATTACTTTCACGAGGCATTAAAAGATCTATTTGGAGGCTAAAAGAGAAAAAGAGAAAAAAAAAAAAAAAAACTGGTTCCATTTACACAAACTCATGATCAAATTCATTATATAACCTTAATATGAATTGGACTCTTTGTGGAATATACATCGATCATAGTCTAGACTAGCTAGAATCCAATCCACAAACTAAGCACCGAAAACACCGTTATCATCAAGATCCACCACCTTCCAGTCAACGATTTCAACCCTTGTGATCCACTGCAGTGAAGCTTGTTATTATGATAAGAGCATACCTGTTGTTTTCTGAAGTCCAAAAATACAAGACTTTTTGTCAATAATATTAACAAAAGCTATCAAATTAACAAAATCACAACCTCCAAGACTACGAGAAATCATTACATAACATGTCTATAATCTCAACCAATCTCTATATAACACTAATGGTTTTGATTTACAAAAAAAATAAAAGAAAAAAACTAATACGTTAATCATGTCGAGATTGGTTGAAACCATTATAATCTTATACCATATATATATTTTGAGGAATCGTCCCTGACCATGTAATAATTTCTCGCAAGATTTCAATGTATAACAAACCTGGAGGAGCAGAAGGCTACGACATAATCCGTCCCTGAACAAGTGAAAATACTAGTTGGATCATCATAAGCATAACTATAAGAAGTTGGGCACGCCTCCTTAAACTTCTTGGAATAAAACGTGGGTTTGCAAGTAGAGGGGTTCCCAAAATTCCCTCTGCAGCAATACTCATCAGTGTTGAACACATCACAGGCACTACGGCACCCAATGGTCTTGCCGTTAGACTTAACGGCAAGTTCTTTGGGGCAAGTGGCTCTGAGGTCAGAGTCACACCCAGCGGTGCTGCAGTTTCCCTTTCCGTTTATGGGCTTAACGGCCATCGGCACGTTGAAGCCGTCAACGAGACTAACGTCGTAGAAGTCTGGTTGCGCCAGCGTGAATTCCGCTAGTGATGCTGGCGTTTTCCCTGAGGCTGAACATTTTAGGGTTGTGCCGCATGAACCGGTTTGGCAATTTCCGTTTCCGTTTTGGTCGAACTTGCAACCAGTTCGGGCCCATATGCGGCCGCTCCAGCTGACCGGGGCAGTGAACACGGCGGATTGGCCCGGTTTTAGGACGAAGCCGCCGCCGTTGAAGTTTTCTCCCGGTGTCACCGCTGGCCACAGTGTCTCCTTGCAGTAGTTTATTATGGTGAAAACTCTAGCACAATCACATGTTCTTTGCCCTGTGTCCTCATCAACAAAATTTAACGTTTGTTAGTGTGAGAAGGAAAACGACTTTTATTTTACTTTCTTTAAAAGGAACATAATACAAATTTTAAAGAATTAGTCTTCAAGTATGTGGATCCTTCTATATATACAAGAGATCAAGTTATAATTGATTTCTTTTACTTTACTTTTCTTTAAAAGAAGAATAGAGTGCATGCTTTTAAAGAATGATTTGAAATTGAGCATGTTAAAGAATGTAGAATACAATCAACAGTTGTCAAGACATAAGATTAGTCCAAAAGGAATGATGATGGGAGAAGGGAGAAAAAAGAGAGGAGAAATTGTGTGTTCGAATGTCCTAACATTTTTAATCAAAATTAATAAAAAAATTAATATTTGTTGATAAAAAAAAAATAGGTAAAAGAAAGAATGTCGAAGACAATTTAATGAATGAGCTCCAAAAATAAGGCTAGTGCAGATTTGGCTTAGTATTTTTATGAAAAAAAATGACTATGCAAAGCTATTGTTACCTGATAAAATTATTGCTAGAACCAAAGTGAATGGTAAGATCGTTTGAAGATGCAATGCCATCTTTGTGTGTGTTTTTCTCGGTCGATCAAGTGATTAAGATACGTGAGGAAGGATGTGATAGCAGCTTTGAATATAAAAGAAGGCTCAAAAAAGAATACGTGCGGAAAGGTGAATCAAAGCAACAAAAGGTATGCATCTAGTGAAAAGAATCGATATTATTCTTTTCCAAATACATAGCTGCAAGTTTTTGCTGAATTACATGGCCGCGCAAGACACTAATGGCATCATTAACCATAAGTTACACTCTTCCTTGCTAACAATTTAATATTCTTTGTTTACCCTTTATCAGAATTTGATAAGTACTTTTCCTTTGTTAAGATTATTTCTTCTTCCACTGAAAATTGATATTATCTATCTGAGACGAGGAATGTTTTGCAAACTCTAAGCATCTCATCATATCTTGCCCTCCTCATTGTCATGATGTTGTTCTCAAGTCTAATGTGAAGTAATGTTTGCTCCAGTATATCAAATGAGGGGTCCATCACTTGATGCCACATTTCAATTGCTATTAAGTGTGTAATTGGTTTGGAATTGATCATTTGCAAAATGCCCATAAAAAATGCAACAATGATTTATAACAGTGACAATAAAAATGTATAACAAATCATAACCCGTCATTTCATTTGTTGTCATTCGGTGTTATAATCAAAACCATCATAATTCATACTTTCACCAAAAATATGAAATATGAATAAACTACAATAGAATAGACCTGCAACGAACTACAATAGGACATTACACAACCAACAATTTATGCTATAACTATTTTTAGTAGCGAGTGAATATGTTCATAACCTTTTTGTCTATTAAACTCACTGAATAGATTAATCACTCACGACTTATTAACAAAATTGTTATATTAATCATTCAGTAAATCAAATTAACCACCCCTACAAATATATTGAGCTTTCATGATTTATAATTTATCTTTAAATAAATCATGAGCGAAAATAATCCTATCCCAAGGATCATGCTTTATGCAAGAGTCACTAAGGGTTTAGAGGTTACCTTTACCTTGAAGCATGCTTTTATACCATGATATTGATTTTTTTTGCTTAGGGTTTGAGATTTAGAGAGAGCTTATATCACTAATGTATTTTCATACTTCGTGTTTTTTGAGATATGCACCTTTTTTATATAGAAAACATGAGTTCTATCTTAATCCTCTCATAGAATATTTGATTAGATCCAATCAAATATAGTATCTATCAATCATTTAGATTATATTTAATCGATTATCTTCAAATTAAATTGAATCTTAACTTATCAAATCAAATTATATTTGATCAAGTATATATAATAATGATTAAATCATATTTAATCGTTTATCTCTTATCAACTAATCAAATCACATATGATCAATTAAAATATTGATTAAATCTTATCTAATCAAATCTTTTTTTAGTCAATTAAATCATATTGTCTCATAGCTTGAGTTCAAATCAAATTAGATTTGTAAAAGTTATATAGTTTGGATTTTGGGTCAAATTTGACCTAGCTGACATAGCTAAGGACTCACCTGGATTGAATCCATGGTGTGTTGGATTGGCTAATGGATAGGTTCTTTTTTTCAAAAAAAAATAATACAATTTACTCTACTAACTCACTTATTAATTAAAAGTAATATGTAAACTCAATTATTTAATTCCACTCTAATCATGATAAAGGATAATAGATACTAGCTCATATTTTTATATATAGATATAAATTAAAATGTGAATACGACTTTCCAAATTATTGAGATATATATATATATATATATATATATATAAAAGTTGTAGGGAAAAATATGATATACCTATTGATGTTCTGCTTTTCATTTAGCAACTAATTTTTTTTACTCACCTCGATTTTACTTTTGTATACTTTTTTAGTATTATTTTACTTATATATTCCTTTTTTTTTTTTATTTTAGGTGAGTAAAGTCATATAATCCACCAAACCATGGTGATTTGAGCCGGATTGACCATTTTTTAACTAAATTGAATTGGGTTAACTAACTTTTTGACCAACTCTTAGTGGCCTAACCCAAATGAACTAGATTAGCTTACTTTGAAAAGCCAGAACTATGCAAGGAACGAAGTCCAACTCCACTGCCCAAGAGTTCATGGAGGTAACTCTCGATATTCAAGACGATGACACCATTGTTCTCTAGAGCATTGAGCAATCCTCCTTTATAAACATCAACAATAGGTGATGCAAAACTCTAGCATCGATTTCTCAATTGTTGACAATTCGACTAAGCTCCTCGAGAGGATTCTGACAATTCTCGCATTTATTGAGCTTCCATGATTTATAATTTATCTTTAAATAAATCATGAGCAAAAATAATCCTATCCCAAGGGTCATGCTTTATGCAAGAGTCACTAAGAGTTTAAAGGTTACCTTTACCTTTTTAGCATGCTTTTAAACCACGATATTGATTTTGCTAGCTTAGGGTTTGGGATTTAGAGAGAGCTTATATCACTAATGTATTTTCATACTTTGTGTTTTTTGAGGTATGTACCTTTTTATATATAAAACATGAGTTCTATCTTAATCCTCTTATAGAATATTTGATTAATTAGATCCAATCAAATATAATATTCTATTAATCAATTGGGTTATATTTAATCAATTATCTTCTACTAAAATCGAATCTTAACTTATCAAATCAAATTATATTTGATCAATTATAATAATGATTAAATTATATTTAATTATTTATCTCTTATCCGTTAGATATAGGGAGAACATAAAGGTGGATCAAGATATATGTTGGAAGGGAAGATATAATTTGAAAAGGGTAGTTTGGATTTATTTTAAAAATGGAATGTGCAGGATGCTTAAAGGGAGGTGTAGGATATAATTGCCCAAAGGCAGCTGAACAAGAAGATTATATTGGAAACTCATATTTTTGGGTGCAAAATATTCTTTTCCTCTTTCTTTCAACGGAATGGATCTATTTCCTTCAACGCAATGAACTCTGCCATTTTTTCCAATGTTCTACTAAAAAAAAAAACAAATGTATAATATTTTTGCTAGCATGTAGATGTGTGTATGGATAAGAATAACCTCAAGTGCACACATCACCGTTTTCCTTAAAGGAAAATATGAACAGCTTCCCGTATACAGTATATTACCGTGGTTACAAAAAAATGACACTAAAAATAAACACGTACATAGAGCCTCCGTAAGTAATTAATTACATCCTCATAAAAAAGAGATAAAACGGGTTCCATTTACACAAACTCATCAAATCGATTAAACTTAATGAATCGGGCTCTTATAGTGGAATCAACTTTGATCATGGTCTAGACCTAGAATCCAATCCACAAACTAAGCACCGAAAACACTGTTATCATGATCACGATCCACCACCTTCCAGTTAGCGGTTTCAACCCTAGTGATCCACCGCAGTGAAGCTTGTTACTATGATAAGAGCACACCTGTTGTTTCCTGAAGTCCAAAAGTACAAGACTTTTTTGTCAATAATATCATAAAAAACTATCACATTAACAAAATCACAACCTCTAAGATTTCGATAAATTATTAGGTAGTCTTGAAGCATTATGTTTTTATGATTCTAATCTACCATTCTCTTTATATATAATACATAACTATATTTTTAATTTATAATTTTTTTAATAATATTCAATTATGTTATGTAAAAAAATAGTTAAAATAATTAAGATTGTAATGATTTCAGCCTATCTAATAATTTCTCGTAAGATTTCAAAGTATAACAAACCTGGAAGCACAGAAGGCTACGACATAATCCGTCCCTGAACAAGTGAAAATACTAGTTGGATCATCATAAGCATAGCTATAAGAAGTTGGACACGCCTCCTTATACTTGTTCGAATAAGACGTGGGATTGCATGTAGAGGGATTCCATAATTCCCTCTGCAGCAATACTCATCAGTTTATATACATCACAGGCACTATGACACCCAACGATTTTGTCGTTGGCAAGCTCATTGGGACAAGTGCCTCTGATGTCAGAGTCACACCCAGCAGTGGTGCAGTTTCCCTTTTCGTTAATGGGCTTAAAGAAAATGGCACATTGAAGCCGTCAACGAGGCTAACGTCGTAGTAGTCAACTTGTGCTAAAGTGAATTCCGCTAGTGATGCTGGCGTTTTCCTGAGGCTGAGCATTTAGGGTTGTGCCGCATGAACCGGTTTAGCAGTTTCCATTTCCGTTTTGGTCGATCTTGCAAGCGGTTCGGGCCCATATGCGGCCGCTCCAGCTGACCGGGGCGGTTAACACAGTGGATTGGCCGGCTTTAGGACGAAGCCGCCGCCGTTGAAGTTTTCTCCCGGTGTCACTGCCGGCCACAGGGTCTCCTTGCAGCAGTTTACTATGGTGAAAACTCTGGCGCACTCGCATGTTCTTTGCCCTGTCCTCGTCAACAAAATAAAATGTGTTGTTACAGAATTGTCAGAAGGAACCGTGAGTGTTGTTTTGCTTTTTGAAAAAGAATAAACGTTGGTTCGATTCTATGCAATGTAAAAAGACTCTATGCTCAATATATTAGAAATTATAATAGATATGAATTTTAATGTTATTTTTGTAAAAGCTAAGTAAATTATTTTAACACTTTTTGACTATTGTTTTATCTTTCCTGTATACCTTTTATGTTTTTTTTTTTTTTTTTTTCCATTTTGGAGTGTGGATTGGGATCCAAATAAGAGAGAAAAGAATGACATAAGAAAAGATAAATAGGGAGTAATGAATGTGATACATAATAAGATGAAAAATAAAGACAAAAAACACCAAAAAATGAAATAAACATGAGATGGAAAAGAAAATATTGAATAATTGTGGTTATATTCTTTAGCTTTTTACATCACATCAAACATGATCATTCCTTTATATCTCTATGGCTCTATCCTTTTTCTCACTAAAAATTATACAAGAGTATAATTTTGTGGATACTTCAATATTCTTTCTCTATCATTTTTTTTCCTATCATGTTATATTTACACTTCTTTTGTTCTCTCTCTCTTATCTCATTAAGTGTTAACTACCATGGTAATATCCATACATTATTTTGCAATTATACAAATACAATCAAAGAGAATAGAATATGACTACTGGCCAAAACGCTTAAGAAAATGCAAGAAATAATTGAACATGTAAAGGAGTGAAAAATGCTTTTAAGTAATAATTTGAATTTGAGCATGTTATAGAATTTAATTAGAAGACAATTTAATGAATGGGCTCCAGCAAACAAGGCTAGTGCAGATTTTGCTATGTGTGTATATATAAAAATGACTATGCAAAACTATTTGTTACCTGATAAAATTATTGCTAGAACCAAAGTGAATGGTAAGATCGTTTGAAGATGCAATGCTATCTTGGTGTGTGTTTTTCTCGGTCAAGGGATTAAGATACGTGAGGAAGGATGTGATAGCAGCTTTGAAGGCTCAAAAAAGAATACGTGCGGAAAGAAAGAATGTGAATCAAATTAAGCAACGAAAGGTATGCGTCTTGTGAAAAGAATGGATTATTCTTTTCCAAATACATAGCTGCAAGTTTTTGGTTAATTACATGGCAGCAAGTTTATCTAGGTTTTATTCTTCCTACACTTCCACGTATTACAACAGGCCTAAAGCCCAGAGCTATGGTGTGACACGTGGCAACAACTTTCATTTGATATATTAAAATAATTACTATAATAATATCAAGTTAAAGAAAATTATTATGTTTCTTCTTGAGAACTTACTCTTGATAGATTAAGATAATAGTAATCATTAAGAATTCTCAAGAAAGTTAATTCGATGATGAGGTCGACATATGTATCATCTATATATATAATTTAATAAATGAGATAATAATATATTGATCTATCTAGATTATTGATATGTTATTCATAATAATAATAATAATCATATGATTAAGAACAATTTAAATTAAAATTATAAAAGAATTATTTCTTATTGTTACAATCTCTATCAAGATAACAACAATTCTCTAATTTTTATCAAGAACTTGTCAAATTAACAATTCAATCAAACAATAGATATGATAAGAGAATAGAGAACAATTCTTTATTAAAACTAAAAATTAAAATAACATGATGAATTGAGTCTTAAACATACACATTTATTTATCTCCAAAGAGTGATCACATGAATCACTTTGCATTCAAATGGAGCACATGAGCCGTGTTGGTTCTTCTCTGAGAAGGTGTTCATTGAGCTCGTCAAGTCATATAAGCATTCAGGTGGATAATTGGTTCAGCGAGAGAAGCTGTTTCAACTTGTCAACCAAAGGTCGGAGAATGGAGCTGTGGTTAGGTCTTTTCCACTTGAACTCATCCCCTCTTCCAACCAATGCAATAGTGGGTTCTGGAGACACAAAACATGTTATAGCTAAGCTCTCTTTAACATTTTTTCATATGATCAATGTGTTTGTTTAATTGATCATATGGGGTGGATAATTCAGATTGTTTAAATTTCATCATGCTCATATAATGCAAGTTCATACATTGTTATGTTCTGTTTCTACTTTTAGGAACAAGGTTGGTTTGCCTGTGTTACTTCCTTACTGGACTACGCTTCAAGTCTGGTTCAACTATCAGTTTTTGGAATTCCTACGGTAATATTCTAACCTTTTATTGCATAAACTCTAGCATTATTCTAGTGATTGTTAACAGTATATAATTGTTCGATCAAGGGCATTTTGTAGTTGAACTTGTTTTTGAGAAATTTGACACAACAAAATTAAACAAAGTCTAAACCATTCAGGAAATTGCTTATGCATGTGACATGTAATAAACTTCAGATTAAACCAAGTTTTTACCTGGATTTTTTCATGAATTCTCAAACGCACCTGCATTCTAGCTGCTCCACATACATTTATAGGAAGTTAATGCCTTTTCAGTCTGCACAATTGGATACTTCATTTATCATTTCCAAGGTGGTGTAATAAACAACTATAGAAAAGGAAAGAAAAAGGGCTCAGTAACTTGATTGCTGCAAATTGATAAATCAATTTATATGGTTTGTATTTTGTTCAAGGAAACCAATAATATTCTTGAATGAAGTGCCATATACGTATGAGGCATGAGATATATTGTTAAGAAATGTCGAAAAGGGTTATTTATTTCTTATTCTGCCTTTAGATAAATAGTTTTTTTTAGTAATATGTCATTTATTTTTTATTTCTTGCAATTTCTCAGAATTGACTATTGAGTAACACCTAAGTACTGAAAGGCCTTGTTGCTTTTGACAAGCAGATCAAGGGTTTTCTTCTTGAAGTAATTGTTGATACTTGATATTGACATGGCTTAAACTAAAATGTCGATTTATTAGCATATTTAGAAAGGATACTTTCTAAGTTGCAAGATTATATGTAGATAGCTGCCCTGACTGAATCTAAAGGAGTGAAAAATCAAAAAATGAATTTAGGAATCTATGATTGGTCAATAATATATACTTCATTAAAGTTGACACCATCTTATGCCATTGATATTTGCTTCTTTTCAACAAAGATGGAATGATACTTTGGGATATTATTACCACCTGCATTTCATTGTCAATTCAAGGAAAGCTGCTGGGAAATGTTAGTAATAGAATGTTTTGTTAGGATTTAATCTTTAATATTGTTTTTATGTAGTTTGAATTTTAAAAGTAGTAATATGGAAAAGATAAGATATTAGGAAAGATATGGGGAAGATATTGTTTAGATATATTTAAAGATTTGATAAGAGATTTGTTTAGGAGATTTGATAAGAGATTAGGAGATTTGATAAGATTTTTTGATAAGATTAAGTTTAGAGATTATTGCTTATAAATAGCATATTTGTAATCAGAGTCTGTGTGGCTTTGGCAGACTATTATCAATAGAAAGAGTTTTTCTTCTCCAGTAAATTCGTGTATATTGTGTGAGTGCTTGTGAGTGCACCAGTGTGTGCAAAGGAGACCTGTGAGACCTGTGTATGATACCCACTGATACCAACATGTTTAACTGCACTGTACTAGGATTAGAATGGATTAATATATTTACTTTTGACTTTATCCATGCCTTTTCTCCTTGTAATTGTGAGTTAGTTAAAACTATTTACCTACAATTAGCTCTCTGATATCTTTATTGTCAAATTTCATGTTAGAATCAGCTGCTATCAGCTAGATTGTAAATTTGTAATACACTACTTGTCAACTAAATGCAGGTCTTAGCAAAAGTTATTTGGCCCAGGGATTGCCAGCGTTACAAGTGACAACTATTCTTTACCTTGACCTTCCTTTTAACATGGTTTGTCCTTCCTTGTATCTAAATTAATGTTCTGCCTTGGTGTACGTACTCGTAGGTTCAAAATTTTGTGAAAAAGAATATAGCTCCAGAGAGATGCCATATAACTTTAATTTGTAGTCTTTTGCTAGGGATGAACAGAAGAATCGATCCATGGTGTCAAATGCCAATAAGATGCAATAATGACTAATTCTAGTGATATTATTGCACAATTAAGCACCGAATGGTGAGTTCTAGAATGTTTAGACCAATGGCATATTGATAGGATCCAGGAATAAGCTGTTAGTTAGTGGGCAATTGTCAGAGGGTAACTGAAATATCTAATAGTTAGTTACAACTAACTATTAGTTATTCAAAAGAAGAATATAAATAGAGTGGGAGGGATATAGAGAGAGGCAGCCTGTAAGCACAGTAAGGAGGTTGTGATTCCTCGAATAATCACACTTGTAGATGCAGGAGCTAGTCTCCAAGATTCAGTAAAAGATTCATTCAGTTTCTTCTTTCTCTCTAAATATGGTCCAATTCCTATCACTGGTATCAGAACTCCAATCTTGGGACTATGAGGAGTGAATGGGTTCGAAAACCAACAGCAAGATGGAGGCGAGATACTGGAGCGCGCAGTGGAAGAGAACAAAGAAGCCATGGATGCCCATAGGGAGGGGATCCAAGGGCTCCTGGGTTCGATCGAATCGCTGCTGCAGAAGCTGGCTGTGACATGGGAGAGGCCGACGATGGAGGAGACGCTGCCAGCGAAGGGGGCGGAAGGGAAAAACAGAGAAACTGATGATGAAGGTGAGCGAAGATGGAGGAATGTAGAGATGCCTATGTTCGCATGGGATGACCCAGTGGGGCGACTGTCAAGAATCGAAGGGTACTTTCGATTACAGGCAGTGAGGAATGAGGAGAAATTAGAAGCAATGTTGGTGGCCATGGATGGGGAGGCACTGGCTTGGTTCCAGTGGTGGGAATCATGGAGTTCACAGCTTTCTTGGGAGGCATTCAAGGCTGGTGTGGTACAAAGATTCCAAGCTACAAATTTAGACAGTTGTTTCAAAGCTTTGTTAGCATTAAAACAAGATGATAATGTGCAGAGCTACATTGGTTAGTTTGAGAAGCATGTAGGAACAGGAAAGCGGCCAAATACATTACAAAAATTTGCTTTCGCCAATGATCTAATTAGAGGAATTTGGATGAGATCTTTCTAAAAGAAGTGTTCTTGAAGGGGTTAAAGGAGGAAGTTGGGACAGAAATCAGAGTGCAGGAGCCCAGAACATTGCTGGACACCATGTTAAAAGCAAGGCAGGTTGAGGAAAAGAATAGAATTCTGGGGAATTTACCCAGAACTGGAAAATGGGTGCCTCAATTTCCAAGGCCTAGCTTTTCAGGTCCAAGTGGTAAAGAATGGCAGCAAGGGAGTAGCAGGCTGTTGGCGGAGTTGAGGCAGTAGGGGAAGCTAATAGTAAGGACGGTGAATTTGTCCAAACTGTTAGTGCAGAGGATAATGGCTGTCAAGGTAGAAGAACCTTTCATAAATTGTCACCCGTAACAGTGAATGAGAAAATGAGGAAGGGAGAGTATTTTACATGTGAAGAGAAGTATCATCCAACACATGTGTGCATGAACAAGCAGCTAAGGTTGATGATTATGGAAGAAGAAGATGAAGGAGACCCTTGCTGAAGAATATAGGTTTTTCCTCACCTGGATCTTGGGGACAAGGTCCATCTTGAAAGGGATGGTATTGATAGGATCCAAGAATAAGTTGTTAGTTAGTGGGTAACTGTTAGAGGGTAACTAAAATAACTAATAGTTAGTTACAACTAACTATTAGTTATTTAGAAGCAGAATATAAATACAGTGGGAGGGATACAAAGAGAGGCAGCTTGTAAGCACAACTGATTACAAGCACAGTGATTTTCGAGGCAATCACAACCTCCTAACTCTCCAAGAGAGTCGAACCTCACTTCCTCGCTACCTTTTATAGTTTCGTGCCTCTGTTAGTTATAACTAACTAAATCTTACTAACTGCCTCAACAACTAATAATACTATCTAAACCCCCTATGATATGTTTCACACCACCTTGCACCCCTATTAATACCCTCCCTTTCAAGCTGGACCTTGTTCCCAAGGTCCTCTTCAGAAAACACAGCTTTTAACTCCTTTAGCAGCTCCCAGTTGTTCTCATGATGGGCAATCCTTGCCACTTGATCAATATTTCCTGTTGTCCATCTGAATTAGTTCTGTGTTTCAGAACTCTTTCTGGTTTCATTTGCAGCTCCCACTGCTCATCCAACATTGCTGGTAGTGGTTGAGGAGAACTAGTTGCCTTCACTGATTTCTTAAAGAAACATGAAAAACTGGGTGAACCTTGTTGTCTGTAGGCAATTCCAGTTTATAAGCCACTTCACCAGTTTTCTGAATGACTTTATAAGGTCCTTAAAATCTAGGACCTAATTTTTCATTGAGTTTTATGGCTAAAGACTTCATCTTATAGGGCTGTATCTTCAAGAAAATCCAATCTCCCACCTCAAAACTCAATTCCCTCCTGTATTTATTTGCATGCTTCCTCATATGATCTTGAGATTTCAGCAAATTAACTCTTAAGTCATGTAATAACACATCCCTGTCCTGACATAGCTGATTTACCTCCTCTAGCTTAGAGGGAATATCATTGCCTCTAATCAACAAGGGAGGTTGCTGTCCATATAGTGCCTGAAAAGGAAATATCTTGGAAGAGATGTTATAATTGGTATTGAACCAAAACTCAGCCCAAGCCAACTGAGCAGGCCACTGTTTCGGCCTAGTTCCTGTCATGCACCTCAAATAAGCTTCCAGGCACCTATTTACAACCTCTGTCTGCCCATCCGTTTATGGATGATAGGCATAACTCATCTTCAGCTTAGTGTCTGCCTTCTTGAATAATTCTTTCCAAAAGAGGCTTATGAAGAACCTGTCTCTATCAGAAATTATAGAACTATGAAATCCATGCAATTTCACTATCTCTTGAATGAATCTATCAGCCACTTCCTTGGCTATATAGGGTTGACATAAGGCTAAGAAATGTGCATACTTGATCAACCTGTCTACCACCACCAAGATAGTGTCCTTGCCTTGTGCTTTTGGCAATCCCCCAATAAAGTCCATTGATATATCAGACCATACCTTATTAGGAACAGGTAATGGCTGCAATAAGCCAGCTGGAGATAGAGTGCTGGCTTTATTTTTCTGGCAGATTTCACACTCAGCCACATACTACTTAATGGTTTTTTTCATTCCCTTCAACCACATTAGCCATCCTTCTATAGGTTCTGAAAAATCCAGAATGCCCCCTATAGGAGAATCATGTAATTCCTTTAATAATAAAGGAATTCTGGCAGAATTTTGTGGCAACCCTAATCTGTCTTTATAATAAAGTTGCCCTCCTTTAATGGCATATCCAGGTTTCATATATGTTTAGTAACAATTCCTTGATAAATTTCATATAACTTCTGATCTACTTTCAGCTCTTGTTCCCAATCACCTCACTCTTCTTCTTGTATCACAGAAATTGCAGAAAAATGAAATTGTCTTGATAATGCATCAGCAACAACATTTTCTTTCCCAGGCCTGTACTGGATTTCAAAGTTATATCCAATCAACTTGGCAGCTCATTTGAATTGTTCTTCAGTCAATAGCTTTTTTTCATTGAGGAACTTCAAGCTTTGCTGGTCAGTTCTAATAATGAACTTCCCTCCCATCAAATAATGCTTCCACTTCTTCATAGCCAACACTATTGCCATTAATTCCCTCTCATATACAGATTTCAGTTGCCCTCTTTCAGACAATGCCTTGCTCTAAAAAGCCAAGGGTCTGCCTTCTTGCAACAATACAGCCCCCAAACCTGATCCTGAAGCATCAGTTTCCGGCATAAAAGGTTTTGAAAAATCAGGCACCATCAATACAGGCAATTCACTCATCACCTCCTTCAGCTTTTCAAATGACTTTATAGCTTCAATAGTCCATTGAAAAGCATCTTTCTTCAACAAAGCATTAAGTGGCTGAGCCCACTTCCCATAATCCTTCACAAATCTTCTGTAGTAGCATGTTAAACCTAAAAATCCCCTCAGACCTTTGGTATCTCTAGGTAAGGGCCATTTGCTCATTGCTTCCAACTTATTAGGGTCCGCCTCAACCCCCCTCCCTGAAATCACATGACCCAAATACTCCAATGATTCTTGCCCAAAAGTACACTTCTTTTTGTTTACATGCAGTTCTTGTTGTTGCAATACTTGTAAAACTGCCTTGAGATGCATTTGATGTTCCTTGCTATCCTTGATGTACACCAAAATGTCATCAAAGAAAACAAGCACCAACTGCCTCAAAAATGGTCTGAGCACTTCATTCATTAAAGCTTGGAAAGTTGATGGAACATTTGTTAACCCAAAAGGCATGACTAAGAACTCATAATGACCTTCATGAGTTCTAAAAGTAGTTTTATGAACATCCTCATCCTTCATTCTAATTTGATGGTACCCAGCCCTTAAATCCAGCTTAGAAAACCACCTTGCCCATCCAATTTCATCGAACAATTCCTCAATTACAGGTATAGGAAACCTATCATGCACTGTAATTTTGTTCAACAACCTATAATCCACACAAAATCTCCAGCTACCATCTTTTTTCTTAACCAAAATTACTGGGCTAGCAAAAGGGCTAGTGCTGGCCCTAATAATTCCAGCTATCAGCATCTCTCTCACCAACCTTTCTATCTCATCTTTTTGACAATGTGGATATTTATAAGGCCTAATGTTAGGAATTTTATTACCAAGTTGCAGATTTATAACATGGTCATTCTCTCTATGAGGTGGCAGCCCCTTAGGTTCTTGAAATACTCCTTCAAAAAACCTCAAAATCTGCTCCATGTCTGCAGGTACTGCTTCCTTTTTCTTTTCTCGTTCCATTTTTTTAATATCCACCAAATATCTCTGGTCATTCTCTTCCATATCTCCCTGAAGTAATTTCAAACTTATAGCATCCTTGATTAACTTAGGTTCAGCCTTCAAAACAAACTAATTATCCTGAACCTTCACTGTTAAGGTCAGTTTATCAAAGTTTGCTTTTACTTCTCCCAAACTAGCCAACCAATCCACCCCCAATACTACATCAGCTCCACCCAGTTTAAACAAGTAATAGATTTGAACCACCAGTAACCCTTGTAACTTCATTTCTAGATTCTTACACATGCCATTGCATTTCACCTTATGTCCATCACCCACTTCTACCGAATAAGGCTGTGTAGGGAACACTTCTAATCCCATTTCCCTCACCTTCCTTTTCTTTATCTCTCCCCATAATTTGAGAGATTTTTTTTTGTAGTAAATCCTTCTATACTATGCAAGGGTAATTGATGCAACTCTTCCCTTTCCTCCTCTTCCATCTCTTCTTGCTGCATATTCTCATACTCTTCTTCCTCTTCCTCCAACACCATTAACCTCAATTGCTTATTTTTACATACATGAGTGGGATGATATTTCTCATTACAAGTGAAACACTCCTCTTTTCTCATTTTCTCATTCACCTCCATGGGAGACAACCTATGAAAAGTTTTCTTTTTATTCCCAACATCTCCACCTTGCTTCACCCCCCCTGCAGGTTCAGCCCCCTTGTTACCTCCAGGCTGCCACTCCCTGCTACTTCTTGAACCCAAGAAATTAGGTCTTTGGAAAGTGTGACTCAATTTCCCATTCCCATTCCTAGGCAAATTGCTCAGAACTCTGTTTTTCTCCTCAACTTGCCTTGCTTTCATCATGGTATCCAGCAAAGATTTGGTTTCATGCACCCTCACTTCAGTCCCTATCTCCTCTTTTAATCCTTTCAAGAAAATTTCCTTCAAAAAACTCTCATCCAAACCTCTTCCAGCACCCACATATTTTCGAATTGCCCAATAAAAGTCTGCACACTGTCCTCCTACTTAAGTGCCAACAACGACTGAAATGGGCTAGCCACACTAACTCCTTGAAACCTTTGAACCAGAGCCAACTTGAAACCTTCCCAAGATTGGGAGTTGCTCCAAGATTCCCACCATTGGAACCAAGACAGAGCCTCGCCCTCCATGGCTACAAGAATAGCGTCCAGTTTCTCTTCCTCCTTCACCCCTTGGAGCCGGAAATATTTCTCAATTCGAGATACCCATCCCACTGGGTCATCCCCGATGAAAACCGAAAGCTCCATTGACCTCTATTGTCACGCCATTCCCTCTCCTTTATCGCTGTTCCTTCCTTTCGTCTCACTCGCGCGAACCGGTTCCCCCATGTCTGTCTTCTCCAACGACGCTGCTACCCTCTACAACAAAGCTTCCAACGAACTCAACCGGGTTTCAATCGTGACCCGGTTAGGGTGTTGGGTCTCCCATGAATCTTCCATCGCGCGTTCCAGAGCTTTGATTCTAGCCTCTATCTTTCTCAATCCCATTCACCTCACAAAGCCCCAAGATTGGAGCTCTGATACCAGTTAATAGGAACTGGTTCAGAATGCAAAAATGAAGAAGGAACTTTTATTCAAGAATGAAGAACAACTGATTACAAGCACAGTGATTTTCGAGGCAATCACAACCTCCTAACTCTCCAAGAGAGCCGAACCTCACTTCCTCTCTACCTTTTATAGTTTTGCGCCTCTGTTAGTTATAACTAACTAAATCCTAGTTATGCTAACTGCCTCAACTACTAATAATACTATCTAAACCCCCTATGATATGTTTCACCCCACCTTGCACCCCTATCAAAAGAGAAGTATCATCCAACACATGTGTGCATGAACAAGCAGCTAAGGTTGATGATTATGGAAAAAGATGAAGGAGACCCTTGTTGAAGAATATAGGTTTTTCCTCACCTGGATCTTGGGGACAAGGTCCATCTTGAAAGGGAGGGTATTGATAGGATCCAGGAATAAGTTGTTAGCTAGTGGGTAACTGTTAGAGGGTAACTGAAATAACTAATAGTTAGTTACAACTAACTATTAGTTATTTAGAAGCAGAATATAAATACAGTGGGAGGGATACAGAGAGAGGCAGCTTGTAAGCACTGTAAGGAGGTTGTGATTCCTCGAATAATCACACTTGTAGATGCAGTTCCTATCACATACATAACATGCAGTCATATAACTGTGATAGAATTCTTATGGGTGCTAAATTATCCATAAATATTGCATTTCTATAGAAAGAGAAAATTTCTGTTGTTAAAATGTATGAATTATTCTTATTTTAAAGAGTTCATGGGGTGGCTCATATAACTGGTTCTGAGCTTCCATTTTAAGTCATTAATCTAGGCAGTTACACATTTTCACTTTAAGTTTAAGCATTTCTGTAAAATATTCAAAGCATACATATCTCATGTGTCTGAGCATCTAGCCATTGCAATAACAACTGGTTACTTAGGAGTCTTACTACATTTAGCGGTTGGAATCAGAAAATGGTGGACCTCTGCATTTTTGGATACTGGCTCTTCTCTGCACTTGGTTTTCTAATAAGTAAATAAGTGCATTGGAAAATAATATTTTACATGTATATGTCTAATTCAAAGCTTTTTCCATGTTCATTTTGTAACATTCATATATCTGTGTCTAAATATATCCCAAGTGAATAAGTTCAGTTGCTTTTCTCTTCTCTTTTCTTATCTCACCATGGTTCAATTGATATGACTTATCAAATGATTTCAGGCTTGTGTCTTGTTGCATTTTCCATTATATTTGGGGTCAAGACAGCCAACGGTTTCAAGAGGCTTCTCAACAAGATTAATACAAGAGCATGAAGTGAAAGCTTTTGGAATATGGACAGATGTAGCTGGCAATTGGCAGTTTTGGTTGTGCTCTTGCTGTTATTAGGCTTATTATGGGAATTCCGTGCAACTTTGGTAACAGCTGAGTTCAAGCATGGTGGCAGTGATGCTCAGTTATGGTTTGCTTGCATGGTGGCAGTGATTCTCAGTTATGGTTTGCTTGCATGGTAGGACCTCTAGAGGTGTGGATTAGATGGTTTATAGTATGGTTCAATGGATCTGGATCAGGAAGAACAGGATTGTTGAAGTGGATTCCATTTGGGACTCTAGCGGCAATAAATCTGCTGCTAGAGTTATGGTTGCACTTGCTGGTGTGAATAAAGCAATAAGTTTCTAAAATTTCTCTCCCCTCACCTCTTGGCTGCCTTTTGAAATCTCTAGTAATTATAGGATCAGAATTATATTTGAGAATGAGATTTACTTATATTGGGAAATAGGATTTCCATTTCAATTTCTATCTACTTATGTTTGAATACAATACTATATCTTGATTCTTGCCCCATACTTGTTTATTCTAATTGAAGAGGATATGCATCACATTTTGGATGACATGATCAGAATTACTTGTATGATGCAGATCAACACTAGAGATTGTGATACTGTTGTAGCAAGAATACAGTTTGGTCAGATTGGACTGTCTGAGTATTGTTTCTTCTTTTGCTGCAACGTTCAACGCAACGAGAGAAAGCAAGAACCCTTGCAGAGCATATGTCTATGCTTTGATTAGAATGTGTCTCATTCTTCGCTGGAATCTTAATATACTGTGTTCCTGTTTGGACAAATAGATTTGAGAGGTAACACGTGCAAGGTGGGCACAAAAGGAAATCATGTTTTGACACTACCAGTTGGTAGTTCCTCCAATTTTTTTGAAACGAGGGATTGACCAGTTCAGAAAAATAGTAATTTATTTATTGTTCTTATTAATAGGATCTATCAAGATTCCAATGGAGGTGTCAAAGGAGTTTTCTAATAGATCTTTAATTATTATTAATTCTCATCCAAGACTAATAACACAAACTGTGCCTGGTGCTCATTCGTATTCCCAAGGAAGACCCAACTGGGATAAATTATAATGAGTTTATTACAATAGTTTGGTTTCATTGATTTATAAGTTATCTCCAAAACAAGGTAATGAAGTTGTGTTCTGCTTTATTATCAATCTTCCTCCTGTACCAACAATCAATGCTTGCTACAGGAAGATCTTCATTGTTGATTTTATATTGTTATACCTAAATATATGTCAATGATCTTTAAATGAAAGCGGAAACTTCCCTTCTCTATATGTTGATATTCATTTGTTCCATTCTATTAACAGAATAATTCAAAGAAAATTTAATTGTAAGAAGAAAAGTGTCCAGCACAAAGATCCAGAACTTCTTATTTGAAGAATCTTGGAGGAACTTCATTTTGGTTGCCTGCTAATATATAGAAGAACAAGCAAATCCCAGTTGGAATCGTAGGGCTTGCATATAACCCAATCAAGTTTAATGTCCCATGTGAACAATCACCGATGCTTTCTATATGTAGAGTTGTCCATGATGCAGGAACTAAAAGCATGGTTATTCATACTGAACATATCATATTTTTAATTGATATTAACTTGAATACAATCCTTCAGACTTGTCTGGTTTCTATAATTTTTTCTTGTCAGATATTGAATTTGATGTAGAATAAATTTTGTGCCATGGATTTAATATCAAATTTATGTTGCTTTAATACATGTTTCAACATCTCATTCAAAACAGAACACTCTCAATGATAACCAAGGCTACTCGCCTGTGATGGTTCAAGATCATCATAAGACAGAATATACAGCTAAAATATAATGAAGTGATAGTGTTATCAAGTTAGATGTTAGTATTAACAATATATAATATCAAATCCAAACTCACCGGCCCGACTACACAGTACACCACAGTAAGAATACCAAATTAAAGAAGAGACAAAAAGAAAGGGGAAGCAGAAAAGCACCTTAATGAATTTGCATTTGTTTGATATAGATCACCAGAAAGTGTTGCAAAGACAAGAAACATGAAGTATGAAAGATCACCAGGGTGTTAGAAAATGTTAGAAGAAGAATAAAAATTGCATCGAATAAAGAGCGAGAAATTTGAGTAAGGTTTATCATGTTATTACCTCTCTATCAATTTGTTTTTATATTTTATCAGCCAACAGAAAACAATTTTATTATAGGGCACAAGGGGTGCAATCGAAACATACATAAACACTGGCTGCTATGATATCAGCATTGAAAAAAAAGGGAAAATCAGCCCAACAACCCCTAAAAATGTTAATGTCTACCCCATGGCATCCAAAACCTTTAGGCTTATACAACATCAATCCCCGAGTAAATATAAGGTTCGTCTAATGGTAAAAGAAAAAGGAAAGGGGAGAAAGATCACAGGTTCGAATCTATCTGCTAACAAAAACTAATCATACTAACAACTATCATTTGCCGATTTAAAAAAACATCAACCCCGCCCCGACCCTCTAAAATTACCCAACAGTTGTATTAGAAAGTGTACAGAATCCAATATCAGAACATAAGATCAAAATGTGCCTAAACAGAGAGTTGGATTCGTATACCACTCTTAAAAGGAGGCTTTGAAATTAACCATTCTTGCCTTCAACCAAGACCATGTATATTGGATCATTCGTTAGTGTATAATCCATTTACTCTGATTTGGTTAGGGACTGTGATGCACACTTCTCAAGTTTCTCATTAACGGCACATAATTCTCTTCTTATTAGTTAGCATCTTCACCCAACAGCATAATAATATTGAGAAGCATACGAATTTTAAAGGATATATACCGTTTCCTTCTCCCAAACCAGAATTTAACCAAAAAAAATAAAACCCATCCTTCCATTTCCATTGAAGAAAATCCAAGGAACTCAATTCACAATTATTTCAGTGTTTATTCCTTAGGTTTCTCCCACGATGAAATAAACAACAGATTCGAGTTCTTGAGCACAATAAATGCATTAATTATGGCCAAGTTCTCATGTCGCGCTGTAAATCACAAATCCAAACATGGATCATTTCCCGATTCAGTCCTCCCAAACATCGATCGATCCTCAACACTCCTGGATCTATTATTCAATTACTTATAATTAAGCATACACATTATTATTACTACGTACACACACAAACAGAACTAACACGAAGGCATAAGAAATTGAAAACTGAAATAAACCGTTGTTGTTGTATCCTTCATTTATTATGTTGGAGGCAAAAAAAAAAAAAAAAAATTACATATGAATTACAGTTACATCAAATCTGTATCATATGTTTGGTCCCTGGGATTCAGATCGCAGGTCACAGATCGCAATAACTGTAATTGTTTTATTTTATTATCCGTAGGAATCGAAGACAGATACGAGAGTTTACAACAATAACCATCATAACTGTTTGAACCTAGAACTGGTATGTATCGGTGTGGGTAAAGCTGGGAGTTACCGCAAAGAGTTTTTTCCGGACGAGACAATGGGGGCGATTGAGATTGATCGGGGGAGCGAAGCACGGAACCCTGTTATCTAGGTTCAGTGGCTGATTCTGTTGGATAGGGGAAGAAGAGGGTGATAATAAGAGTTGAGAAAGAAAATTTTGTGTTGTTCTTCGATTGTTTATGTGTCTGGATGATGTGATTTTGGAGTCTCTGAGTTTGGCGAGTGCTCCTGGTTTGAGGTACTTGTGGAACAATCTTGGGCTTCTGTTTGGGTGTGGACTTGTGCTCATAGTCATGGCTGGTTGTTTTGAAAAGAATGGTGAGAAGAAAGAGAATGAATGAATGAATGAATGGATGGATGGGGTGTAAGAAAAATGGGTGAAAGGGATTTTTAAAGGGTGTGTTTGTGGCGGGAAACAACGTTCCATTCTGGCGTGAGAGCGAAGCGAGGAAGCAAATCTAGGGCAACTTCTTCAATTCCTCTTTGGCTTTGCTTATGCCGCCCCCTTCCTCTTGGCGTGCTTGTCCTGTGTTTATTAATTAATTATTTTATTTATTAATTTCTAGCAAATCTATCTATGGCTACATTTACTTTTGGTTTGTATGTAATTAAAAATTAGTTAATCTTTTTTCATTTTATTAATTTTATTATTTAATAAATAACTTTTTTTTCCTAAGTTGTCTTTATATCTTGATAGTGTTAAGAATAAAAAAGGTATTGAAAATACAACCTCGATGAGTTTCGGAAATAGTTTTGAATTATTGTACATGGATTTTTTTATTTATTTATGAGATTGGAGGAATATTCTCTAACATATTTCTTTAAATACATTAGTTATTATTAATTAAAATTTATTAAAAAATCTATAATCATAAATGAAAATGAGACTTATACAAATTTGTAATTTCTACTATTTTTTTATCATATTATTAATATGGAATATTTATCAATTTTTTTAATGGTTAATTTCTATTGATAGATTCAACTTATCACTTTTAGTAGAATTTTCTCCTCCAATAATTTTTTTTCATGCCAGATAATTATTTAGACATGGTAGATAATTATTTCATGCCTCTGTTGTAGGAGACATTATTCTTCACTTTTGGCTGGATTATATGTTGTTACAAGGTGAAGATAGCCTTTGGTTGTAGAGATTAGAATCTAACAGTGTATATGGTTGGGACACCCATTTGTATCCTCTCTTTTATTTATTTATTTATGCATTTATATACCTTTTGTGATTAATTAAAAAAATACTGAAAACAAGTTTGCACATGGCGAAAAGAAGAAGGCGATCGTGGGAAATAGAAAACGGAAAATGAGTTTTTTCTTTTTTGTATAAATAAAACAAAATAAAAATGCGATAAAGGTCCTTTCATTTATGTTGATTTAAGAGAAAGTAGAATGATTTTTTGCCCAAATTAAATATATAAAAAATAAACTTGAACTTCCCCTTATTTTTTTTGCATGAGATAAATTTAAGTACTTTTGTAAGCGTATTTTGAACTCAGATGTTTTTCTTGTCTTGGGACACTATCCTTTCACCCTAATTTTTTCTCTAAAATAAATAATTTTTATAACACTGAATTTTAAGAATAAAATATCACTTTAAAGGATTTTAACATTCTAGATATACTCAAAAGTAAAATCAAGTGTATCATATAATTTATATATAAGTTTCAGCAATATATAATCTATTAACAATAACAAGTTCACGTCATCTAAATTAAAAAATATATAAAATAAAAATATACTCTAAAAGACATTTCATAGTGATATTATTTTTGTTTAAATATGTTTTTATTTCATTAAATTTAAATAATTGTGTTTTTTAGTCTTAAAAAATATTTTTTATTAATTTTTCAAATTTTTAAAAAACCACTTTTAATTTCTTTTACTTTTTTGCATTAATGGTGTCATAATTTATGACGGTTTCTCACCGTTAATCTTTTTTAAATTTTTTTTAAAAATAATTTGTGACAATTTAAATTCATCAAAATATGAGTCAGATAAATTATGTTTTTATTAATTTTCTTCTTTAAAATTTTCAAAATATGTATAAAAAAAATAATCACCAATCCCTATGTGTCAGATATTTTTAGCTAATTTGTTTTTTAACTTAAATTAAAATATTTATTTTGATGGTTTAAAACAGTCACAAATTATCAAGTCATAAACATAATGAAAAAAGAGATTAAAAAAATTTAAGAGACTAATAACAATAAATTTATTTTTAAAAGAAAATAAATAATTACTTACATTTAAAAGATACAAAACATATTTAAACTTTTCTTTTTCTTTTTCCTAGAGCCCAAACAGAAAACAAAAACTATGGAACAATCATAGAGCTTGCAACATCAGCAGCTAGATAAACCCGAAGAAACTCAGGTGACTCTTCCGAAATAGATAAATCCACTTCACTCCCAAATGCCCTTTTTGCCAAGGCATCTGCCAATCTAGAAATATCCTTAACCAAGCTCGCAGAAGGATGACCAACAACACTCAAGGAGGAGATAAGGTTTACAGCTTCCTCAGAATCAGATTCAATTGAAATGTGAGAAAAACCTCTATCCAAAGCTAACTTCAGACCATGGAACATGCCTCTCAGCTCAGCATGAAGTTCCCAATCTTAGCCATGAATCCCAAAACAAATTCACCTTTATGATTGCCAATAACACCTCTCCAGACAGCTACGTTATCGTAGTGTCGAACACCGAGAATGATCAATGGCACTGATCAGTGTATGGAGAGAACTCAGCAAGAAAACCATGAGACGCTCTCCAGAAGGTCATGGATCTTCTCACTGTCCAAGTCTCTTGAAAGACATAGTCTCTGCCACAATTGGTCCACCACCATTCCGAAAATTGCCTAGGTTCCTGAGCATCCATTGATAAAGGTCACCTACAAAGAAAATATGTGTGCTACACTCGCTGAAACAAACATTTTCCAAATACACTTAGCCGCAAAACAATCCCGCATGGCATGAAGAATAATTCTGAGTGAGTTTGGAAAGAGGGCTCATCTGCAATACCCATATCCCACCTCCTAAGATTTTTCACGAGGCAACCTTTTCCCATCCTCCGTAACAGGCTTCTCAACCTTTCAGCGCCTCTCCAGCTCTAAATACATTATTAGAACAGGGGAAGTTTTGCGAAATTAGTGGGGAAAGCCTTAATCGAGTAAGCTGAGCTAACAGAAAACTCACCATCATTTGTTTCCCTCCAAAGCACATTATCCCTTCCAGTATCCAGACTTGCACCTCCAAGCTCTCAATCCTCTGTCTCACATCATTCGGGAGCATATGATGTAAATTTTAATGGTTTTTCTGAGGATCACAATAATAGAAAAGAAAACTAAACAAGATTTTAAAATATATGATTCTTATAAATAATAGATAAATAATATACTTTTCTTGATAGTGAGATTTCTTTCTTGTGCATTTTGATTCTTTGAAAAAGGAGAGAAACAAAATTTCTCTTTATCTTTCGTGATGGTGGGATTGAGAGAATACTCTAATATTAGGAAGAAGATCTTATTTTATGTTAGTGGATATAACACTTTTATAACTACTATTCCCATCAAATAGTTATTTCTAGAAACACACTTAAGTCCACCATCCATACAACTTAATCTTTAACAAGTAATTATTTATTAATTAATTTTTAATAGTCACTTGTCTGTCACATGAGACATTAAATTTTAACATTCTTCCACTTGGCTCATGTGACATTACCTAACATTATGGACTAATAAATTAATTAATTAAACTTACGTAATGTGCATTGAAATGACTAAATCGTTTCATTCATTGAACACATCATAATTTCATAATTAAGAATATGTACTAA
Organism: Glycine tomentella; assembly: GCA_007407185.1. Lineage (NCBI taxonomy): Eukaryota > Viridiplantae > Streptophyta > Magnoliopsida > Fabales > Fabaceae > Glycine > Glycine tomentella. The sequence goes on from PYAF01005794.1 coordinate 118,031, forward strand.
TCTGAGTCATGATGGTTTTACATCACTTAATCGTCATAATTCATTCCATATACCACAAATTAGACTTCTCCTTAATATGAACATAATTATAAGCACATAATGGTCCAACATAATGTCTTTATTTAAGATGGTACCGGTTTACATTACTCTAATACAAACATGTAAGCAAATGTAGAAAATAGGTAATCATAAACATATCATAAATGAACTTAAAGTGTGAACAGTCCAAAACAAAAGTAAACATTGCACTCAACAATCCATAATAACAATAATGTCCATACATTCAACATGCTCAATAAATATCTTGGGCATTAATCCTTTTGTCAAAGGGTCAACTATCATGAGATTTGTGCTAATATTTTCTATTAACACTCTATGTTATTGAACTTCTTATTTCACGCCAATACTTTAATTCCATATGTTTAGCACCTTTAGAGTACTTGTCATTCTTAGAGAAAAACATTGTTGCAGAGTCATCACAATACATTTTCAGTGACTAGGCAATAGTGTTGACAATTCTAAGCCTTGAAATAAAGTTCTGCAGCCAATTAGCCTGAATTGTAGCCTTAAAACATGCTACAAATTTAGCTTCCATAGGCAACAACATATTGCTTTGCAATCTTCCACGATGTTGCTCCTCTAGCTAAAAGAAATACATAACCAAGGGTGGGTTTTCTTTTATTCATATATCTAGAAAAGTCAGAGTCTCAATACCCAATCACCTCAAGGTGATCAAATCTCTTATATGTAAGCATGTGACTCTTTGTTCCATGAAGTATCTCAAAACCTTTTTTTGGAGCTTTCCAATGTTCCATTCTCGGAATACTTTGATATATTCCTAACATTCCAACTGCAAAGTTTATGTCTAGTCAAGTACAAATCTGAGCATACATATTACTCCCAACAACATATGCATACGAAATTGATTCCATTTGTTTTCCAAATCATTCTTAGGACATTGTGCAAGACTAAACCTGTCTCATTTCTGAATTAGAACGGGTGATGCTGATCAATTTTCCATCCTGAACCTCTTTAGCACTTTATTGATATATGTTTTTTTTTTGGGACAAGCCTAACAATCCTTGTGATCTGTTTAAAATATTTCTATTCCTATCACATAGCTTGCCTGTCCCATATCCTTCATTTCAAAATTACTAGAGATAAACTTCTTAGTCTCATGAAGAAGACCAAGATCATTAGTTGCAAGAAAGATATCATCAACATACAAAATAAGAAATATAACCTCACTCCCGCTAACCTTCGGGGTATATACATTGATCAACAATATTTTCCTTAAATCCAAAGGAAACAATGATATCATTAAACTTCAAATACCATTGGCAGGATCTTGCTTAAGTCCGTATATTGATTTTTTTAATTTGCACACCATGTGTTCCTTTCCTTCAACTAAGAACACCATTTTGTTCCATGGATCTTAACTCTTATTTCATGGCTTCCAACCACTTATTAGAATTATCACAACTTACAACTTGTGAAACGAAACTGGATCATCATCAATAATGCTTAATTCAATTTCTAATTCATGTAGATATACCACATAATTATTTGAAATAGTTGGTCTTTTTCTCTTTGAGACCTCCTTAATGCTAATTTTTGTGGTTCTTCTACAATTGGTTCATTTTGAATCATGGGCTCATTATTTGGTTGCTCTTCTTCATTGTTGTTTGGAACAACATCTAGAGGAACACTCACTTTACTGCTAGAGACACAAGTTAAATGAACTTGCACTCTAACTTCTTAAATTTCCACATTTTGTGGAATTGTACTCCACCAATTTCACCATTTAATGAACCTTGCATTTCCAACTCCAACAATTCTCATACTACAATTAGGACAGTAAAACCTATACCCCTTTGATTTTTCTGGATAGCCAATGGAATATGCACTCATGGTTCTTGCATCCAGTTTCTTTTCTTGTGGATTATAAATCCTTATTTCTGCCTGACAATCTCAAACATGCAAGTGCCTTATGCTAGGTGTCCTATTAGTCCACAATTCAAAATGTGTCTTCAAAACTGCCTTACTAGGAATCCTATTCAACAAACAAATGACAATTTTCAATGCATACATCCATAAAAATCAGTGGCAGAGCCAACCAATAATTTTAGCCAATGCCAAAAAAATTGACATATCAAAATATTTATTATAATTACACAAATTTACATAACATTAAACAAGCAAGCAAGTAATCAAATTGACATATCCTTGCCCATATTTTTTCGACCTATATGTCAAAACTAGGATCTTCACAGTCCACATAATAACAACCATTAAACAAAGCAAGTAATCAAATGAATTTCTCTTTGTTTCAGTCCAGTTTCACACAGTTCCAATCCACAAATAATCTCACTCTCACACAACAAAATTATGTCTTTTCTCTCTGTTTCACCCAATTAACTAATAATTTAGTGTTACAACAAATTAATTACTATTTGTTCTCTCTTTTCAGTTTTCTCATAGAAAATCAAAAGACAAAACCGCAAAAATAATATGAACCAAAAAGAAAAGAAACAAAAAACTTACCCGTTGTGTCGTGACCGTGAGTGAGGAGGAGAGGCCATAAGGGAGACCCGCAGACCGCGACGGCGCGAGCGGCGATCTGAGAGCAGAGAGGTTGATGTTAGGTTGGGAGGGAGAGGTCGTGACGGGCACGGGCTGACTTGACGGCATGCCACGTGCGCGTGACTTCGTGTCCGTGAGGTGAGGCCGTGACGTGAGGGATATGAGAGTGGATGGAGCGAGACCGGTGCCGATGCAGCTGACCACTGGAGAGGTGAGGCCGTGAGGGAGCTGGAGAAGAGAGTGGACTGTGGACTGTGGAGCCGTGGTCCGTGGAGGGAGAGAGAGGAGAGTGCAGACACTACTCACTTGAGGTGAGAGAAATGTTTGACTGTGCTTTTTTGTATTGTCACTTCAATTCAAATTTTAAAAAAAATAAAAATAAATTAATATTAGATTTTAAGTAGTATTAAATTTTAAGTAATGCTAAATTTTATTTTTAGATAGTACCAAATTTTAGATAATACTAGATTTTATTTTTATGTAGTGCCAAATTTTATTTTTAATTCTAATTAATTATATAAATATATATAATTATTAAACAAATTTAAAAATTAGCTAGTGCCATGGCCATTGCTGGTTATGATACCAGCTCCGCTACTGATATGAGTATTAGAGTTACTTAACATACTCCTAATCATATCGATTAATGTTTTGTTACACCTTTCATATACACCATTTTGTTGTGGTGTACCTAGCATTATGTATTACACACAAATACCATGTTTCTAAAGGAGTTTAGCAAATGGACTTGGGTGTTGCTCAGTTTTATCATATCTTGTATAATACTCACCACCTCTATCAGACTAACAACTTTCGCCTTTCTATCTAATTGCATTTCTACTTCATTCAAATAATTTTGCAAGGCATCCACTATTTGAGACTTCTCATTCAATAAGTAGACATAACCATAACATGAATAGTCATCAATGAATGTGATAAAGTACCTTTCCTTTCCAAAAGAGTTAACATCAAAAGGTCCACAAATGTCAGTGTGCATAATGTCAAGAAGCTGAGTGCTTCTTGTAGTATCTTTCTTTGTGTGTTTTCTTTGTTTCCTTTAATACAATCCACACAAATATTGAAATAAGTAAAATCTAGATTTGGAATAATCTCATTTTTTTATTAATCTTTCCGTTCTTTCTCTAGGAATGTGACCCAAACGTCTATGCCACAAGAAAGTGGAGCGTTCGTTCATTAAACTATGTTTAATGCCAATATTATGGTGCAAAGTAAAAACCGTTTCAACACACAAACCATTTAAGTTCAACTTATATAAACCGTCACAAAAATTACTAGTACCAATGAGATGATTATGCTTAAATAAACTGAAACATCCATTACCAAAATTAAAAGAGTATCTAGTAACATCGAGTTTATATAATGAAACAAATTATTACCAATTATAACATTTTGTCCATATTTTAGAACACGAGGACAAAGGAAGAAAATATGCTCAATAGATTCAATTTCAAAGGTGCAAAAAGGACAAGAAAGAGAATTCAGCTGGACACCTCTCCTTTCCAAATTTTTTCTGCAAGGTAACCTTTTTTTGTACAAACCTTCATATGAAACATTGCACTTTTGGTGGGATGTGCAAGTTCTAAATCATGTGGTAAACTACTTAAGTTACTAGTGTTATGCATGAGATAAGAGTTTTTTTAATATTAAACCTAATTAATTAATTAAATTACGTGTTCTGAAAAAAATTAAATACTATTGAATTAAAGTGATTAAAAATCAATTGTGCATATAAAATATAAGAAAACTATTGATAAAATTAAACTCTGAAACAAATATAATATAAGAAATACTTTTCTATTGATATATGCCATAATTTATTGAAATGGTAATACGAAAATTTATGACATACCTTAAATTCATGAAAATAGTATAAAAATAATAAACTCAAACTTTCTTCATTGAGTCTAAACTAAAATACATAAAAAAGACGATAATCCACCTTTTGTGTCTTGAACCTACAAAGGCATCAATTTGAAAATGTTTTATTTATATTTCTTTTTACATCAATCATGTAATCATTACGATATTTGTAAGAATAGTCACAAAAACTAAAATTTTAAAATACCTAGGAACAATAGGGAAACTTCACTTGCATATGTCATAAAAAGCTTTATGAAAGTTGTTCAAATATATATGAATTTAACTTTTAAACTTGAGTTGAGTGATATAAATCTGATATGAACTTGTGATTAGTCTGTAGCATGTCATCTAACAAAGAAATAGTTGAATGCTTAGCCATTTCACTAACAACTTGAGTTAGTTGTGTTGGGTTTGCGTTCATCATGCGAAACTAAAAAATTATTTATTAAGATAATTTAATTCTAAAATATAATTGAAAACCAAGATAAAACATAGTTGAAAAAAATATTTCTCTTTTTATTAAGGATTTATGAGTAGCTTTGTTCCAAAATAAGCATTGGAAATCCCTATAGTTCTTGGACATACAATTAATTAAAAACTGTTATTGTAATTTGTTGCATTGTATAAAAAACTTGAGATATAAAATTTTAAAAATTTAAATTTATGTTATCCAAGAATTTGTTCGATTTGCATAGTTGCAATATGACAATGAAAGAATTGGTTGAATCCTCCGTATGTAAATGTTGTTGCATGGTGACAACATAATCTCCCAATAATGTGCAACAAACAATATCGAATCTGTAACGCCCCGTGTGCACCCGGTGCGTTATCACCCAACATATCAGTCTAACGCTAACAGCGTTGACTATGCGCGGCACGAAAGCGATAGAATCTTTTCCTCGATATCATTATACATGGAATATAAAACACATCACATGAAAACAACATCAAACCCCTGCTGATCCAGATAACACTCTACAAAGCTTAACAAAACATAGGCAGATACATAAGCATATAACAGAGGACAACAGGAGGAACATACTCTCATACATCAACCTCATCATCTGTACATATACATGCTCAAAAACAAGACCACATCTGGTCATACATCATTATATGTACAGTACAACGGGTGTACACTCTCACCCTATCTCAAAATACAAATAAGACAGAGATCAGAACTCTTCTAATCTTCATCTGCAGCCCATGACCATCTCTAGCACTATCAGTTAGGGCCTCCTGCCCTGAGGTATCTTCTCTCCTCTGGAAACACCTGAAAACCACAACCCACAGCAGGGGTGAGATAAACATCTCAGTAAGCTCAGGGTTCTGGGAAATCCTCCCTCACCCTGGTTTACCCCCAAACATACACACATAAACAGGCATAACGAGCTCAGGACATTATCCTGGCTACCACTCATTTCCCAACTCTCTGGGTACTCAACTGTATGCTATTACTACCAGAGGTCTCACACCTCATATTGGCTCTCAAGCCATCTCAACTCGTCTCATAGAGTCATGCCATCATTCTGGCATCCATATACTACACTGGCTCTTACATACGTCTCTCAGAGATCTCACAGAGGTACTATATCACATAAGTGTTCACAACTGAACACTGCTCATACTAGAGAGGCACAACCTCCCCAAATATGCAAACATTGCCTGAGGACTCACTCTTAGGACTTACTCATCCAGATATGGCTCATTCAAGAGACTCTAGGCTCTCATCTCGTCGAGAAACCCTCTCTAGAGATACAACATATCTGTAAGCTGCCTGGTCCCGCCAGGACTTCCACACACAATCAATATCCATGTGATTCCGATAGTTATCACCATCTATCACCTATCATCATCCTGCGGAGGCTTTCATCTAGATATATAGGCCATGTCTCCACTCATAGAAGATCATCTCTATATACTAGGACATCTCATGGCAAGACATCACTATATCTATCAGAGGCACCTCCGAAATATATAGGTACAACCACGTCTGGAGGACTCCTATATACCGGGCCGACCTCTATCATGAGGCTCCATCTGCAAGTATAGGAATATCTCCGGCGGAGGCTACCTCTATACTGCAGGAACATCTCATATTCTGATAGAATCACTTGCCTGAAAGAGATCATCTCACAC
>PYAF01005794.1:124733-148864 GCA_007407185.1 Glycine tomentella
GTGTTTAGATGAGAGATGGAGAAGATATGAAGCTCTCAAAATCAACAATGGAGGTTTCTCTCTCTTTCTCTTTCTTTCCTTTTTCTCTTCTCTCTCTCTCAGCCCAAAAGGCCTCTTATAAAACATTTCCGCCGATCTCGCGCTGATCGCGCCGTTCCCACGCTACTAGCGCCATGATCTCGGCCAAGCCACGCTACTCACGCCAACTCCACGCTGGTCGCGCCACAGGCTCAGGGCTCCCACGCTATTGGCGTGGACATCCACGCTACTAGCGTGGAACTCCAGAAGAAAACATGGTTTTCTAGAGCTCTTCCCACGCTACTAGCGCCGTACTCATGCTACTAGCGCGGGATGGCCGACAGCATTGGCATGTTTTATGCATCTGGCGCGGATCGCGCCGCACTTCACGCGGGTCGCGCTGAAGGCCAGAACAGCCTATTTCAACTCTTTCTCAAGCCTTTAAGCCTCCTTTCAATGGATTCCAAGGCCTAATTATATTTCCTCCATCATAAGCTTAATCCTAAAGATTAACACGTGCTTAATTCAGCCCTAATTATATGTTTAAAAATTCCAGATATTACAGAATCTAAAAGGAAATTGTCATTTTTTATAGATAACGTGTTAGTATAAATAAGCATAAATAATTGTAAAAACCCATTTTGAATTGAAATAATAATTGTGTTAAAAATATATTGTAAATCCTGCAACATAATCTCAATGATATTTTTTTGTTTCCATTTTTTTCAATTTCCTTTATATCAGTTTTTCTCAATCATGTGACCAATAGCATCTGCAAATAAAATAGAAGATAAACTGTCAAAAATACTTGATATGAGATATTTGTTGAAGCTTTAAAACCACAAAGAACTCACCAATCATAAGATCTTCATCATTTGAAGCAAGAATGTTTGTAAAAGACATAAAACAAAATGATAACCGGGAATTTTTTTCAGCTTGAATCTTTGAACAATCAGTGTTATGTAAGAAAATCAGCTTGTATTTATTATTTATAGACTTAAGCTTTGGATCATTTTTAGACACCAATATATTTTGAATGAAGTAAGTTTTTCCTTCTTCAAGTACTTTCCGAAAAATGTTGACACATATTTTCTTGAAAGATGCATGAATTGTATCACTCTACACATAAACATAAACATATGTTAGTCGAATTTAAATTAGAAAATGTTACATAAAAAAATACAATATTTGAATTTGAGATAATCTTTTCATCCAAAAGAAGCAATTCAATACTACTAGTATCATTTAGATTCTTGAACTCTAGTAATATCCAAAGACGTATTACACGAATTTTCAAAATCCAACTAATTCTTTTAAGAAATAGATTTGAAATGAGTGCAATTTTTGATGTCATAATTCTAACAAAAAGCTTTCTCCAAGAAATAAGGAAAAAATGTAGCAAATGATATAGAAATATAAAACAAAGAATTTGTAAAAATATAAAAACCTCCAATATGGAAAAGTTTAACAAAACACACAATCTCTCTCTTTGTCTCTATCTATCTACCTATATAGAAAAAATAAGCTATTAAATAATATTCCATAATATGTTGGTTATATATATATATATATATATATATATATTAATAATTAAATAATTACACATTACTCCTCAAGTCTTTTTCTTATCTGCCCTAAGTGGCAAATTTGAAATAGAGATGAATTTTTTAATGATAATTAACGTGAAGATGTGCGATTATTCCATTTTTTTAATAATAATATATTAATTTATTAACCTTTAATATGTTATCAATTTAAAACTGCAAATATAATTTTAATGACGATAGAGATAAAGATATAAGGAAATGAGGATTGAGGTTGGAAGAGACGCTGAAGAAAAGATATTTATATATGATATAGATGTCTTATACACAACTATCCTCAACCACTTCATATATGGCCCAATAAGTTAAATTGACCTAATTAAGACAAATCAACATGCACATTAATTGTACTAACCCACCATCACAAGCCCACAACCCAAGGAAGATCAACCTAGCCCCATAATGACACCCATCAACATAAAAAAAAAACGTTCACCTCATAACAAAGTCAAAAACTACAAATATGTGGTTATTGTTTCTTGCATTTTTCATTGTGTTACGAAAAATCCAATCCAAAATGTAATTTTCATTTTGAAATGGACTTTTTGAAATGCAATGCAAAGTGCAAGAAGCAAATAGTGAGAATGTAGCAAGTTTTATCCCGAACATGCACAAAACACACAACTCAAAGAAAATCCCAGAAACCCAATCATGTGGCCCATGCAATTGTCCAATTAACCTCCAATTCTTGCTTTTGGTCCATTGTTGCCTCCTATCAAAAATCAAATTGCTCCACGATGCAACAAGAAGGAAGACAACTAGGGAAATAGAAAAATGGATTTTGAGTTATTTTTCTTTTTTTAAAATTGAATAAAATTATATAATTATTCTTTAATTTATGTTCAATTAAAATATAAAAATGGATTTTGAGTTATTATTCTTTTTTTAAAATTGAATAAAACATCATTGAATATTCAATTAAAATCGTGTAATAAAAAAGAAAAAAAATTTGGAGTGAGTTGTTTAATGTTCTTGACTTTCATATTGGGTATTTATTCCTATGAATAATGTTACTTTTTTTATGCACTTTCTCTTCGTTTCTCTCCTTTTCTTATTATATCTCTCTTTGATGTAGAAATATTTATAAAAAGAGAAGTGAGTGAGAATGAAAAATACTCACTCAATATTATTGTGGGTATGGTTTAGATTTTGATGCATAGTTTTATAGCATATTTTATGAAGGAAAATTGAATTTATACAATTAGTTTGAACAATTTTTTTGTACGAAAAAGAGAGAAGAATGTGTAGTATGATGATTTATGTAATGGGAAAAGATTAAAAAAGAGTTCCAACAATGTTACAAGAATGGTGTATATAACTATCGTATTAACAGCATTGATCCTTGAATTCTGATCCCCTCTTCACGCAGATCATGTGTATAAAGTCCTTTAACCTCTTCCCAACCCCCCCAACCAAAAATAAAATAATAAAAGAAAATCCAGAACACAACTCAAGACTTTCTGTTTCATTTTTAGGATTGCCCCCATGGGAACTTAAAAAGGCCCGAGTTCTTATTGAGCGCAAAAAAAAAAAATACATATTACAAACATAAAAAAAAACTACGCACCACTTTATTAAATTACAAATCGCCAACCAGGATAGACGATATATTTGTGTTCGTCAAATCTTCTACATGCATGCATCCATTAATTAATTGATTCCTCAATTAAGACCACACACAAAAAGATGATTGTGCATACAATTACAAATAGAAAGAAAAGAGTGCACAAATATTCAAGAGAACCAGAAAATACTGTATAGTTCAGTTTTTGTTTTTGGAGGAAATTAAATTAACAAATAATAATATTATTACCAGTAAATCTTGTTTACATCACATTCTTCTGTGTGGTAAGGCGCTGGAGGCAGAGAACCATAACTAAAATTTAAAACAACAACAAAAAAAGAAACTAAAATTTATAAAGAACCGTTATTCCTAGAACTAGAACTGGTAATTAGTGTCGGTATGTGTAAAAGTTTAACCACGAAGAGCTTCTTGCGGCTAAGGAAAATGCCACGATGGAGATTGACGATTGGATCCAAGCACGGAACCTCGCTACCTCGTTACAACCTAGGGCTTCTCCTTGGGGAGGACGTGCTTGTGCTTGTGGTGCATGCCTTCGTCATTGTCATGATGGTTGGTTAATTGGTAATTGTTTCACATGCAATGTTGGGACAAGAATGAATGTTTTGGGGAGAAAGGGGAATGGAAATATATAATGAATGAAAAGGTGCAAGAAAAGAGGCCAAAGGGTGTGACGGTGTTTTGAAAGGTACATTTGTGGCAGGAAACAACGGTTCGTTCTCGCATGGAAGCAGTGTGAGGATTCTATGTTGTAAAGCATAGTTATGGAGTAATTTAGCATAACTTCAAATCGTGTTTATCCTCGCATAATTGTCTATAGTAACAATTCTCATATGTAATCACTAGCGTTGACCCATACATGAAATTATAAATAGAAATGTTCTATATAACCATTTTTTTTATAATCATGTCTGTTCAACTATATTTGTTAAAGTAACAACAATATTTTTTTGTTTAACTATGGATTTTTTTTATTTTTTATTTAAAATTAATAGGTACGTGACAATAACAATAGCAGTGGGTCCAAGGCAAGCCTCAATTACATTATAATTATTTAACTGAAAATATGTAAAGAAATTAAATTATATACTCTAAAATAAATATACCATAAGAGATTTTAAAATTTAATGAAAGGTTGCATCTTTTCATGAAATCATGTTGTTATTCATGTAAAGATATAAGTATGAATAGGTGTGATTCTTTGTCAAGGGTCATGAGATGTAACTTTTTATAAAAAAAAAAAACTATATTATACGTGTCTTTCAACACATCCAATATGAAAGGGAAGCTCCCCCTCCACCACCAAGAGCTATCACCATGTCTTCATTTTCTTCGTCTTCAGAAAACTCCTCTCCTAACAAGCATGATTGATTTGCACCCTTTGTTATCCCTTCTATTTTTAACTTGACGACAAAGGGGGAGAAGATTAAGAGAAATTGGTGTACGAAGGAGACCAGTTTTTAAAGGATCATGATTTCATTGATTTGTGCTTATTTTATATTTTGGTGATATTTTTTGTATGATCCTATTTATTAATGAAACTGGTCTTGATTAATTGTTATTCCTTTCTCTATCCTTGCATTGAGTTGTGCTTTGTTAAATTTGTTCACTTAAGTTAAAAATGTATGAATTGAGGGGGAGCTTTCCTCTAATTAATATGAAATAGAACTAATGCACACTCCCACATGGGTTAAAACTTGAAAATCTCATAAAGGTATTGTCACCCTTTAAATTTTCTCCTACGAGTTTGTCATGATCAAAAAGGGAAAATTGTTGAATTCACATCCCTGATTTTAATTATGACAAACCATTAACAATGCAAACCATTAACAAAATCTCATAAAGGTATTGTCACCCTTTAAATTTTCTCCTATGAGTTTGTCGTGATCAAAAAGGGAAAAATTGTTGAATTCACATCCCTGATTTTAATTATGACAAACCATTAACAATGCAAATTATAAGGAAGATGAGTTTAAGTGATTACTAACATTGTGCTCAAGTGATTTAGTGCTATATCTATCAAGAAACAAATATGTTCATTCATTCTGAAGTGCTCAAAATGATGCTAAAAAAGATTGACTTAAAACATCTGTCATGAAGAACTCATAAGATTTCTACCTCTAAGACATATAAACCCATATGCTTGGTTACTTTTTAAAATGTGGGAAAGCACGTGCCATTTGGTGAAAGTAAGTATTCCCAACTTGTTGAACCTCTTACATGAGATAGCAAAACAAATAGGTAGAATTTCTCGTCTTCTGAAGGGGCATACTATATAAATCCGACCAATAACTTTCATTCTTAACCATCTTAGGTGTCATTCCTTATCTCCCTTATGCCAACAATAATGCTCTAGGATTTCTCTATACAAATAACTCCTTACTCGTGGATTTTTGAAGTTTAAGGCAAAAAAATTGTGTGAATATGGTTTTGGAGTTACTATCATCATCCAATATATCACTAACTCATTGATGACGATTTAGTAAATGGATTTGTAATCTTTCAACACATGGATATAATCCATACAAATTAAATCTTTATTTTAAAAAAACCTAATTATAACACATATTGGGTGTGTGGCACGATCCTGAAGCACACATACATTGACAACAACCTAGGAAGTTTTAAAATTTAAGACGTGGGATGAGATAACATGAGCAGTTTTAAAATAAAAAAATGTTCAGTTTTAAACTTGGTATATATTATTACTTTGTTCACACACGTTCAAATGCTTTTTGTTGATTCAAGTGAAGCCATGTACAAATGAGCAAGGAATCAAGGCTTAAGTGTTTTGTGCTTTCAACATGCTCAAGGATAAAAGTTTCAAGAAAGCTTGAAGACCAATTTGATTAATGTAAAAGAGAGTTTATGATCTGATAATCCAATTGAGCATATCATGCATGAATCATTCATCTAGGATTGTTAGATTAAAGGTCTTAGTAAAAGGAATTAACATGAAAGGTCTTTATAAAATCTAAGTTTTTGGAAAAATGAATCTTTACTGCATTAATCGATTACAAGGATAATGACATCGATTATTTTGTTCTTTGTGCCTTTTAGAAAACAAATCAAGAACATAGTAATCGATTACATATCGAATTAATCGATTACATAGGCCAAAATAGGAAAATCATACTATCTGTCTTAATCGATTACAGATGGTCGTAATCGATTACATCCGTGCCTATGGTAAACATGTTCTATTGAGGTAATCGATTACATATCGTTTTAATCGATTACATAGTTCATTTGAAAATATGTGATTGACTGTCTTAATCGATTACCATAGTCAGTAATCGATTAATCAATGCATTTAGAAAAACATGTCTGTCTGGTTTAATCGATTACTTCACAGAATAATCGATTATATTGTTCATAGCCTAAACTCAGAACACATCAGGAGCACTTTAATCGATTACATTCTTGAATTAATCGATTACAAATGTGAAATAATCGATTACAGGAGCGTGTTTGATCGATTATTTTCAGTTAGAAAGCTGTTATAAATAGAACTCACTGCTCTGTGTTTTTAAGACTTGAGAATTTCGATATCTGAGCATTCACAAACATTCACAAGCTTTCATTAGTGACTTTCTGAGTTTCAAAAGGCATCTTGGCTTCACAAATTCTTATGGGTCTTTGATTCAAAGAAGTGAAGCATCATTGTTCATCAAAGCATAAGGAAAGGAATGCATTGAGTTTGTAATCTGTCATTCAACCTGTTGAATCATCCATTTGCATGAGTTCTTCGATTATCAGGTGATATCTTTCCTTATTCTTTGAAGGTGTAAAACTGTTATTTGAATTTTTTGTAAAGATTAGTCTATTGTAAATGAGTCTCTTACATGTTTAGAGATAGTGTTTCTCTAAGGACAACTGAGTAGTGTTCTCAGTGTGGGTTTTGGTCACTAAGGGTCTAATAGGGTTTTAGACTTCTGAACTTTATCTAGGGTTGATAAAGAGAGGCTTGTAATTGCTTGTACGAATATTTTTTCAATAGTGGAACTCTACTCTAGTGTTGAGTAGAAGAACTGGATGTAGTTTCATAGTGTTTGAAGTGAACCAGTATAAAAATCTGTGGCTAATCTTTCTTCTCACCTATTCATCTCTTAAATGCTTTGTTTATGAATCAATCTCATTGCACAGAAAGTTATACTCTATTTTCTATTCTTCTTGGAAAAGGAATTTGATTGAATATTGATTCTTAGTTTTGAAACAATTTTTAAAGTGATAAAGATCCTGTGGTAACTCTGATTTTAAATTTTTTTAATTTACCAAGATTTAACCAATTCACCCCCCTCTTGGTTGTGTTGAAGTATTCTATTCATTTTCACTTTTAACTGGTCATGGCCTCATCATTTGTAACTTCCTTTTCTCACTACCTCTAGTTCAGACTTCAAATACTAAGCAAGAAAACAAGAAAATCTCGCAGTTGCTGTTCGCTTTTTGTTCTTCCTTTCTCCAAAACTTCTCCTTGTTTCTCTCTCTAAAAAGCTCGGTTTCAACTTTCTCTGTCATCGCTTCGCTAGAATCTCAGCACCTCTGTTGCCAAACAGGTCACAGTCGGAGCATCAAGAAAAATCTCGCAGTTGTTGTTCGCACTTTGTTCTTCCCTTCTCCAAAACTTCTCTTTGTTTCTCTCTCTCTCTCTCTCTAAAAAGCTCAGTTTCAACTTTATTTGTCATCGCTTCGTCGTGTTGAAGATTGAAATTATTTTTGAAATACTATTGCTATTAGATAGGAATAAATTGTTTAGTTTGTTAGTTAGTTGCCTATTATCCTGTATAGGTTGTTATTATTAAGTGTATAAATAAACCTCATTAAAAGAGGTAACATACGAATGAATAGAAAAGCAGTTCTCTGGATTAAGTTTCAACATGGTATCAGGAGAAATATAATCCAAGGAACTTGACGCCCCACATTGCTTCCGTTTCTTTTTTCTTCCAACCCATATTTTTTCTGAATTTAAGTTGTGTTAGTATATGGATGTCCTAGAGACAATCTTTTCATTAGATTAGAACGTACATGTACTTTTCATATTGTCATGAATAAATTATAAGCGCTCTTTATCTTGTTTCATATTCTGTCTTGATATCATTATTAATATATGAGTAACTGGATAAAACCCTTGGAATAGAATATGTGTCTCTTGAATATCAGTGATGGGATCACGATCATGAGGATTCAAGGATACCAGATGTCTACTCCTAAATTTAAGTTCCTAGTCTAGAGACATTGAAAATGGGGATCAGTGATCTCGGGTAAGACTAGCACGACTTATCTACTTGTATGCAGATACAAGGTAAAGACCTCATGAGCTACAGACATGGAGATGTTTTAGCTAAAGTCGTGGGTGGACCTATAAGGGTATAGCTCGCACTGAATGGACCCACAAAGAGACTCTATGAGGAAATCTCATAGATAGTATCATTAGAGTAGTCTCTTATTATTTGGGTGTGTCTTTCCTTAGACCAGAAGTTTTCACCTAGACTGTGTTCTAGAAGACATGCTTTGATTGTATACCTCGTCTGCCTGAAACATGGAGACACATAGGTATACCTTTGGGCATGTCCTGAAAGAACACGAGTCTAGGGTGACTAGCTGAAGGATTCGTCAAATCTCTGTGAGAGATTAGGTTATCTGTAAATCGGAGAAATTGGGATGACATTTACGGGACTTAGGAATCTATGCATAGTAAAAGAAATCATGAGATGATTTTCCTTTAGAGTCAGTAAAATTGGAGACTCCCTATTTTGTATTAAAGCTTACCCTAGACCGCAAGGGCTGATACGTTTCCTTACCCTAGGTTTTATGGGAAGGTAACCGAGACGAAAGGAAATACATACGAAAACCAAATAAATTTAATAGGATGATCTTGTCATTTACCTAACTAGTTCTGGGGCAACAAAGCATTGCTAGTGCTGTGTTGTCATTAAATGGGTAGAGGCCTTGTTGGGCCTAATGGGTCACACACTAACACTTTATTGTCATGACATTATAGCATTAAAGGTTTTGGGCCTAATAATGGTTGTTGGCCCAAGAAAGAGTTTAGAAACTTATCTTAAAGAGAGAGGGGCGCATGAATGGAGTTCATGGGCTTGGATAGTCCAAGACATTATTAATTAATATAAATAGTTAAATTAATTATCTAATATTTAAATTTGATAATTTAAATTTTGAATTTAAATATTTGAATTTAAATATGAATTAATTATAGTAGATAGTTTCACATCAAAAGGAGAAGATAAGAGCTAGATTTGAATTTGAATTCAACTAGCATCTTATCATGATCATATCCTAGATTTTAGGAAGAAGTTTGAGGGCTGATTAGAGGCTTATCATATGACTAGATATTTGATTATTATTTGGCAAAATAAATTCCAAGTAATTGACTTGGTCTTAAGAAGATAAGATAGGAGGTTGTTGGAAATTTTTGAAATACAACAACTCTATCTTTTCTTCACGTGTGAGATGCTTAATGATCAGAATTTATGGTTAGAAATCTAACCTAAAACTCTTCTATAAATATACTCTTATGATCATAGTTCTCTAATAATGGTTTTTGAGAAAAAAAACCTATCTATCTTCCTCCTTTTCACGTGCCCCTTTTTGTGAGTTTTCGCTTGAAAAATTTTGTTTTTCTCACATGCCTTCGGGGTTTAAGGCCCTATCTTTCAAGTTGGACTTACTCGACCCGATATTCTTTGCACCGTACCAAATCCCTAATTTCTCCACAATGGAACACACTGAAACTCCTACCTCTGCCGTCACTTCTTCCCCTGTTCCACAATCCAACATCATTATTCAGCAAGACAACTCCTCTTTTTTGGTCACTATCGTCCTGGATGAATCAAACTACCCACTTTGGTCTCAGCTCATGGACATGCACATAGGTGCCCGCAATAAGTCTGGGTATCTCACTAGTGACACGACAAAACCTCCAGCGAATGATCCAACCTATAATTCTTGGGTCACCGAAAACAAGAGATTGAAGAGTCGGCTCATCGAATCCATGAACCCCTCTCTCATGCAGCGCTTCATCCGCCTGGAATCAGCTCACAGAATCTGGAATGCAATTCAACGAACGTTCTACGATGGATCTGATGAAACTAGTCTGTTTGAACTCTATCAACGTTCTTTCTCCACAAAACAGAATGGACGTCCTCTCTCCCTCTATTACAATGAACTTTTCTCCATCTTTCAAGAAATCGATCACCGTATGACATCCTCTGCAACCATCGTCGATGGTGTGGTCCAGACACACTACACCATGGCTCGGTTGCGTGTCTATATTTTCTGAGTGGTTTGGACTCAGACTTCGACCAGGTTCGTGGCGAAATTCTTCGTGAAGATCACAAATTGGATCTTGAGAGCACATATGCATTGGTCCGTCGTGAACATCAGCGACGTGTCACGATGGGTCGCCCTGCTTCTACAACAGAGTCTTCAGTCTTCTTATCTCGTGTTCCTCGTGCTCCCTCTGCGCACCCAACTCCAAAACCTCAGAAGGATACATCCTCTGTAAAAATGCTTCTGTGCTCTCATTGTGGAGATTCGGGCCATTCTAAGAGTCGTTGCTATGATATCATTGGATACCCAGAGTGGTGGGACTTTACCAAACGTCCATGACGGAAGGTCATCTCCAATGCTCTCCAATCCTTTTCTGATAATGATTCATCTTCCACTCCTCA
The DNA here is from genome assembly GCA_007407185.1 of Glycine tomentella. Classification (NCBI taxonomy): domain Eukaryota; kingdom Viridiplantae; phylum Streptophyta; class Magnoliopsida; order Fabales; family Fabaceae; genus Glycine; species Glycine tomentella. Next base: position 135,629 of record PYAF01005794.1, read on the forward strand.
AGCCATTGCAGTGTATAAAGGTATTTTCGGTAACACTCTTGCACTCTCCTCTAACTATAGGAATTTATCTTGGATAATTGATTCTGGCGCGTCAGACCATATGATTCGTGATGCCTCTTTTTTAACACATTATTCCTCTTGCAATAAATCTACCATAACTACTGCTAATGGTGGATCTGCTTATATTACTGGTCAGGGTACTTTAACTTTATCTAAGAACATTACTCTAAATTCTGTTCTTGTGGTTCCCTCTCTTGATTTCAATCTGATGTCTGTTAGTAAACTGGTTTCTGAACTTAATTGCAAAGTTATTTTTTGGCCGACGTTTTGTGTCTTTCAGGCGTCCAAACACAGGAGATTCTTGGCTCTGGTGTTAAGCGTAACAACCTTTATTTTTTCAAAGTTTCTGATAATGGCCCTGACTTGCAATATAGAGCATCTGCGACTCACAATTCTGATCCTCTCCTTTCCACAATTTGGCTTTGGCATAAAAGACTTGGACATCCCTCCTTTACGTATCTTCAAAAGTTGTTTCCTCATTTATTTTCTAAATATAATCCTTTTGTATTTCATTGTTCTACTTGTGAAATGGCTAAGAGCCATCGCATTCCCTTTTATCCCAGTTTGAATAAAAGTGTTATTCCATTTCAAGTTATTCACTCTGATGTCTGGGGCCCTTCTAAAGTCCCTTCTTTTTCTCATGCTTATTATTATGTCTCCTTTATTGATGAGTGTACTCACATGATGTGGATCTCCTTACTCAAACATAAAAATGAAGTATTCCCTGTTTTTCAGAAATTTCTGAATATGGTTCAAACCCAATTTAAAAGTTCAATCCAAATTCTCCAATCAGATAATGGGCTTGAATATAAGAACAATTTATTTTCTGAATTCTTGGACTCTAAAGGTATAAAACATTAGACTTCATGCACTTACACCCCTCAGCAAAATGGATTAGCTGAGAGGAAAAACAGACACTTGTTAGAGGTAACAAGAGCATCTTTATTTGAAATGAATGTGCCTTCTCATTACTAGGGAGAGGTAGTCCTTTTTGCAGCTTACCTTATTAATCGTACTCCTTGAAGTTCTCTCAATTTTCTCACACCACAAAAAAAACTTGAATTTTTTTTTCTATACCTCATATAATGAATCTTGAACCTAGAGTCTTTGGTTGTACTGCTTATGTTCATGTGCCCAAACCTCTACGAAACAAACTTGATCCTTGTGCTAAGAAATGCATCTTTGTCGGATATTCTGATCTTCAAAAGGGATATCGTTGTTTTGACCCTACAATCCACAAAATGCATGTTACTGTTGAAGTGTCATTTCGGGAATCTGAAGCCTTTTATACAGGGGAAGTTTCCTCTTCTTCTCAGGGGGAGATCTAGAATAATAGAGAAGAAGATTTTTGGTCATCTACTTCTGCAGTTCCTATACCTTCCAACACAAATGATCAGCTAATAGACACTAATTCTCATCCAAATTCTTCACTTGAATTAACCTGTGATCCTCCACAAGTAGATCTTAATGATGCAAGTCCCTCTTTGCCCCATGAGACACCATGCCTGAATGAATTACCCATTGTGCATAATTCTGAATCCAGAAGCGAACTAATTCCTGCCCCTAATACAGATCGTCCTATTTTTGTTGCTCCTAACAGTGTGCAGACTCGAAAATCAAAGAAACCAAATAAAGGCAAACCCAAAATTGCTTATGAACCAGATCCAAAAGTTAAAGTAAAGTATCCTATTAGTAATTATGTGTCATCTCATATGCTATCTAAATCATATGCTCTAACAGTTGATCAATTATCTACTATATATATTCCTAATAGTGTGCAGGAGGCTTTGGAAGATCCTAGGTGGAAACAAGCAATGAACATTGAGATGGAAGCGCTCCAACATAATAAAACTTGGAGATTAGCTTCTTTACCAAGTGGGAAGAAGACAATTGGGTGTAAATGGGTATACATTGTGAAGCTAAAAGCATATTCGGGCGAGTACCCACCGATTCGGGTCCCGCTGTCATGCCTAGCAATAAGATAACATATATTAAGTTAACAATTTAAATAATATAAGTAATCCAAATCAACAACCAATTTTTTTATCCTATTTATCCTCTATCTTTTTTTTTTTTCCTAATTGCAAAATTTTTGCATCAATTATTTCTACATTTATAATACAACACTTCTTTATTCTAGCATTAACCTATATAACATGACCACCAATGACACACGCATGATCTTTTTCTTTGATCTACAAAAGGAAATCAAAGTATTAAAAAAAACTACAAACTATGTAAACAACAAAAAAAATTTAAAATAATCCCTAATAAATGTTATTAATCAAACACTAATATGAAAACAAATTTTGTAGCAAGATATAAAATCAAAATCAGTTTTAAAACTAACAAATATCTAAAATTAAATTAATTCTTAATTTTTTTAAAATGAGTAGTTTAATAAAAAAAATATTTCTATAAAAAATAAAAAATGGATAGTTTTAAAATTCACAAATATATCCTTAAAATGAGTTTTAAATTAAAAACGGAAAGTTTTAAAAATCTGTTTATTATTAGTTGGTAGATTTAAAAAATTAAAATGAAGTTAGAGATTAAAAAGAATTAATTATTTGCAAATTTTATTTAAGAGAATTTTTAAAATGGACAATTAGGTTACCATGATGGTATAAACACATTAAAAATGACAAATTTTAAAATCAAAATGAGTTTTAAAATCAAGAAATAACCAAATAAAAAAATAGACCGTTTAAATTTGATTTAATAGAGATGGTTGTATATACTAATGCGGAAGAGATATGGTTGTACATTGTCAAAAGAAAAATATAAAGACAATAAGAAAAGAGATAAAAATAATTATATAAAAAGGATATTAACATAAATTAGAGATTACTCTAAGTTTTGAAGGTAAAATAGTCCTTTTAAAAAGGGAAATTAAAAGATGGCTACCAAAGAGATATTCCCTTTATCTATTGGTATAGATTATTTTCACCAAACATCTTAATTGCATTATTCAATGCAACAAGTAGTTAGTTGCAAGGCAAGAATAATAGGTGATAATTTTCTTATTAATATAAGGGCAAAATTGTGAACCGGAACGTGTACACGAAAAAGGAATATCCCTTTTATATATTGTTATATATGTTGGTCCAGAGATATTTGTTAGAATAATACCCAATTTTTTTTGTTAAAATACCAATTTTTTTAATTTTTTTAAATTAACAAGTGCGTATGATATTTTTTTTTTAAAAAAAAATTAATTACTATGAGATGATGAAACCATAACAATAGCTGTGGGTCCAAGGCAAGCCTCAATTACATAATAATTATTTAATTGAAAATATGTAAAGAAATTAAATTATATACTCCAAAATAAATATATCACAAGAGATTTTAAAATTTAATGAAAGATTGTATCTTTTCATGAAATTATGTGGTTATTCATGTAAAGATATAAATATGAATAGATGTGACTCTTAGTTAATGACCATGAGATGTAACTCTTCCTCAAGAGTTATATTATGTGTCTTTTGAAAGGTTAAATCTTTCTACTAAAATTTATTAGATAATTTATCTATTATCTATATCTATAACCTATAATCTATAACAATAGATAAAGGGGATACCATGATAACTTCTTTTGGTTTCTCTTTTTACAATAAGTTTATGCCCATGCATATTTATCTTCATAAATAAATCTGTTTTTAGTTAAGGAAAAAAAAAAGAATGTATAATAAAGGTGTATAGATATAGAGGATATCAGAAGTGATATCCCTTTTTTATGTATTGTTATAGATAACAATAGATATATTTATAACAATAGATAAATAATCACACCCTATCTTTCCTCTATCACAACCGCATATCACTTGAGTCAAATGAAACATGACATATTCTTTTAAACTTTCTCTCACTTTAATTTTAATTATTTTTTGTTTATTTCATAAAAAATTATATATAGTTTTTCATAAGTAACAACTCCCATACCTTTAAATTTTGTCACTTTTAATTTAATTATTTTTTCTTTCTTTCATAAAAAATATATATAGTTTTTCATCATTAACAACTCCCATACTTCATCTCGCACAACTCTTATTTTTTATCCATCTTTGCTCTTATAAAATTGTTATTGCATAATATAGTATTGTTATATTTGTTATTTTTTTCATCCATTTCTATTTTTATGTAATGAACTTTGTGGTTTCTAACATTACTTTATTGTGTTGATACAAATGTAGTTATGCATGTTTAACCCAAGGGATTGGTTTTTCTATATAGACGTGTTTTTACGAACCTTTTGTTTTTATCTTTTTGTTATTTATTTTTTAAAGCATTTTGTCTGGTGTGAGTACACCGTTTTTTGAAGCATTTTTGTTTCATTTTATTATGGTTGGATTAAGCATGGTAACTACATCAACTTTAATCTCTTTCTTCAACTTTCTCTTTCTCTATTTTCATAGTTTTAACCCAAGCCAGTTTTTGTGTCTACATGTAAAAATGGAACAATATAGAGAGGTTGGGTTGAACCTATAAGCATCCTAAGATCTATTGCATCTAGATCTAGGACACCAAATTTCGGTATTGTACTTCCTCCAATTTTTTCTCGTGTGATTTGAATCACCATCTCTCTATGCATCTTATCACTTTAGACTTACAGTTCCCAAATTTTTAATTTGGATTTAAGGCATTTTGTTTTACTCCAAAAAGGAGAATTTGATTAGTCTCTATCTCATCAATTTGGACATTGCATGGAATGGTGAAAACCTCTTAAGTAAAAACATGTCTAAACAATGAAAGAAGTCACGGTTGAAAAAATGAAAAGTATGTGCAACTATGTTCTACATTTAAAAAATAAACTGATTTTTATGTACATTCTGAATTAAACTAAAAGAAAGAAATGAATCTTGGTTTGTCAAATAAGACAAATGTCCTCAAGAGCCTTTCAATGGAGATAAAACAACATGGATCTTGATGTCCTATAGAAGAAGAAAGTTGGAATTGGAATGATTCATAGAAAGACAAAGATTTTTCATTGTACTATTTTATTATTAGTTTAATTACTTTTTCTTTTTACATTCTATTTTTGTTTAAAGCACCTGTGTGTAGTATTAAATAGTATTAATATTAGTATCTCATTACTTTCTTTGACTTGACATGTTATTAGTATAAAAAAAACGTTTGAAACGCAACATAGTTTTGAACCAACTTTTAAGAATGAATTTCCTTTCTTTTTTTAAAAAAAATTAAAAAAATAAAAGAAAAAGTAATTGAATTCTTTTTAAAATTATGATAAACATTTTAGAATAAATTTAGAAAAATAAAAGCAGAAATCTTTTTTTAAAATTTTTTATTTGTTTTAAAAAATAATAAATTTTAGAACTAAAAGCAGAAAAGAAAAACTCTGATTACGCCATATACTTATAAACCTATTTTTAAAAATAGCTTTTTATAATTTTAAAATCAACAGTAAAAAAATAATTATAATCCTCTTCTTTTCCATTCTTCTATCTCAGCATACCACTCACTTCCTCAAACCTTTCTTTTATTCACTCCTTCAAGCAAAGGCTACTCACTCCTTCATGCTATTCTTTTCTAAGTTTTCTTTTTGATGCAGAGTAAATAACTTGCAAAGACTTGTGAATGTGCTATTCCTTTTTTTACCTTCTTTTGGCAATTTCGTTTGGTTATGTATAAGTATAATCCATTAGTTAATTTATCCCGTCAAATATCTTTGTTTTGTGCACCTTTTCTGGAAGTAGATACACAAGGTTACAATTGACAAGTATGCAAGTCTAATACTATCAAATGATTATTTGACGGGCATGTATTTGCCTTTTTCATTTCGTTTTTCAATAGTCTTCGCTATACTTTTTGTCCTACATTTTTTCACTCACCCAAGGATACATAAAAGTCCAATCTAAATTATCTATTTTTTTGTTTAATTTCTCACACATCGGGAAAAAAGAAAGACTTTGCACTAAAAAATTAGATGGGAATGGGAACAAAAAGAGGAAGAAATTGTGCAGCAAGAAAATATTGCTTTATTTTGTTGATGCTAGAGTCTAGACTCATGCACGTTGAACCCAAGGGATTAGTTTTTCAATATAGATGTTCTCACCAACTTTTTGTTGTTATTTTTTCGTTAATTGTTTTTGAAAGCATTTTTGTCGAGTGTGGAGTACATGCTTTTTAAATTTATTTTTATTTTGTTTGATTATTTTTTGTATGGTTGGGTTAAGCATGGTATGTGCTTGATGTCATTATTGTGGGGAATAAATTTGTATACCCACGATCCAAGTCATCATGTAATCACTTATAATTTTAATAATAAAGTATTATTTTCTTTTCATTGTCATATTTCACTATTTGATTAAATAATTTTGATAATGTTCTTGATTAAAATTAAAGACTTGTTATCATAATGAAGATTATGTTAATGAGAAACAAGTTTTGTTTAACTTTAATCTAAATCGTTCTTGATCATAAAATTATTGTAAATAGGACACCCATAATCCGGATAGATTAATATATATGTGATACTATTTATTGGATGAATATTAATAAATCTCATTTATTAATTTACATATATAGATGAATCACATGTGAATGTGAACATTGAACCGACTCAATTGAAATTTTTTAATGGTTAAATTTACCATTACTACAAAAAAGCAATACGACAACAGTTGTAAACTCCTTATGATGACGATTGTACAACCGTCGTCGTCGCGCGTGTCATCAAAAATCGTGAGATTCGACTGCGATTGTAAAAATCGTCTTTGTTGATCATTTTTTTTGTTACATGCTTTCGAAGATGGTTTGTAAGTCAAAATTGTCTTTGTTAATCGCTTTTTTTTTGTACATGCCTACAAAGACAGTTTTTAAGTCAAAACCGTCTTTGTTTGTTTATATACAAAGACTCGTTGATCACTTTTTTTTTTACATGCTTTCGAAGACGGTTTTTAAGTCAAAATTGTCTTTGTTTGTTTATATACAAAGACAGTTTTGCCTTAAAACTGTCTTTGTTGATTACTTTTTTTTTCTTTTTTCGTACATGCTTACAAAGACGATTTTTTAAGTCAAAACCATCTTTGTTTGTTTATATACAAAGACGGTTTTGCCTTAAAACTGTCTTCGTTGATCCAATGTTTTTTTTTTCTAGCACGCTTTTTCGAAGACAGTTTTTAAGTCAAAACAATTTTTGATTGTGTATTTACAAAGACGGTTTTGACTTAAAACCGTCTTTGTTGATCTTGTTTTTTTTTTTTCAAAATTGCTTTCTATAAACTATCAAATGAACCAATGGACTTAACTGAATTTACACTTATAAAAAGACACCACTACATTGAAGATTTTTTTTTCTAAAAAATAAATAACAAACCAAATTATTAGTATACTAAAATTTGGAATTCGGCTTAGCACTATAAAATGCCCTTCGACACAGAATTATTTCAAATACCATGGAACATTATATTAAATGTAAATGATCTTATGTAACATGATTAAAACAAACATCCTAATTTATAGCCTGCAACATCTAGTGATGACACCAATGGAAGTAACTATATATGGCTAATATTGTTGCTGCAGTTGCTTCATCGTCAACCAAACCATGTGGTTCTGTTGAACTTACATATATCCTCCATATATATATATATATATATATATATATATCTGCATTAAGAAGTAGAAAAATAAAGAAATATAGGCATAACTAGATTCTTCATCATCCTACTAAATAGTATAGAAAATTGAAATTGTTTAATGTTGCTATGCAACAATTTGTGGGGATACCTTGAAATCAGTAACAAACATTATATCCAGAAACATTTAACAACAATTTGTTTAAAATATGCAAGTATAGAGGAAAAAGTGTTTCAATATAAACACCACCAACTTACCAAGTTTGATCATCAAACCAGTTCCAGAAATCATATATCACATTCTTTGTCAAAAACTGTAACCAACAAAGTTGCGTCATCATTTGTGAATTTTTATGGCATTGAGATTAACAGAGTAAAATTGAACAAATGTTACAACAATGAAGAAATTCCATTTTTCTATAGCCATTAACCAGCATGAGAGACTCCTCCATCATGTAGTAATAGGTCCAAAATGGTTCCATTCCAAATAATGCTCACCTGAGTGACTCTATACTTGAATGCCCTTATGGATCAAACTCATGAATAACACTGTCATACTTTATAACATGTATACAATGCATATAAATAATGTGAAGAAGAGCAAGAACAACTCTGCCCAACAAGTGGAAATAGATAACCTACTACAGTGCTGAAAAAAAAAAAAAGAAGACTAATACAAACAAAAATTTGAGTTACAACTTAGAAATATACAATTCATAGAAATAGCCACACCATATCACCACTTTTGCACAACTATTTCAATCAACTATGTGCATACACAATTTGTACTTCTTCTGCCAAGTAGGCCAAACTGAGAATGTGAGAAAATGACTTGGCAATAACAATTGAATCCCCAACATCAACACCAGTTAGAGCATAATGTACAGAGAATATAAAAAACTATGCATGCCCACCACCCTTTTTAATTATACATTTATAATCACTAATGATTATTGGCCCTATTTTTGGCCAGCCAAGTGAGAAAAATTTGTGGCAGGTCTAGCTTGCCACAACTTAATGGAACAAATACAATTTTTTCAACTAATTATCAACTAGTTGTGGGCAAAATTAGTATTAAAATCATGCAAATGCATGTATTTCTAGATATACATTGGTGTTGTAACTGTAGCACAAGTAGGAAGTGTACGTACAAATTATTTTTCTTTTGTGTATCTATTTGTCACTTCCTGATAGCATGCCAATGCCTGGAAAGCATTAAGAGATACAAGTCAAACAACACTCACTATAAGTGTCTCCAAACAAACTCTAACCATGAATTAGTGAAGAAAACAATAACTTTTCTATATTCTACTTCAAATTGGCGTAGCTCATTCCTCTTTGTTAAAATTTGACCTTCAATGTCCTTCAGTTTTTAGGTGCTATCTTCATATGATTTTACGCATACTGCCTGAATCGTATAGCTAGCAGTCTTAAAGAAATTATCTCCTAAACATTATTAAGTTGAATGAATGTAGATGTAATGTAAAATAGTTTTATACAGGAAAAAAAAGCCTAAATTGGCAAAAGAACAATATCAGAAAATAAATTATTTAGACCATAAACAACAAAGATATGAGTGCCAGGCTTTAGTTTCAAGACTTCACGAGGTTGATGACCTCCCAATCTTTTAAAGAAGGCATCTTCAGGATCCTTGGCCATTGCTAATTGCACATAGCACTAACAGTAACCACCACTTTCCAAACAGCCCGCTGCAAAGGAAAAGAAACCTAATGAACATAATTTTCATACCGAATTCACCATTGAATCCATTCTATACACTTGAAAATGTAAGAAATACATTCCTGCATATGTCACCTTGCCAGTCTTCTCACTATCTTCCTGTATAAAAAGACAGTTATAATAGAAAGTTAAATATACACCCATATGAGATTGCACAACTGTTACATCAATAAATTACTAAATTTAGTTTGAGCAATCTACAAATCAATTACAAGTAGCTTGTGAACAATTGACATGGTGTATCTTAACATTATCCTACAAATAATTAGTTGTAGGTTTCAGACCACACAAAGTTCTCTCACCTAATGTTTGTGTTATGTGTTTCTTTGGCTTTTGAGCCTAGCATCCACTCTACATAATCCATCAGCATTCAACAAAACGAGAGACTACTCAGACTAGAAAGACAAGGAGATAGAAATTGAGCTATTTGTTAACGAATAACAATTAGATAATCTAATAGTCTAGACACATCCACAGTTGAAGAAAACACTAGATTTGAACTCTCAAGGGTTGTCTTTCCAACTAGAGTTGGTTTCACAAGATTCATACTCCCATTCACTTATATAAGGTATATTTATTTCAACCTATTATTAATTAAACAAACTCACAAGGGGGGGAGGGAGTAAGTGTAGATTCTATAGAGGAATTAGAACAATTAATAGTACTTGCAATGCCAAACCATAGCCTTCATTCGCATCTTATTCAAAGTAGATCAACTGAAAAATCAGCCTTCAATATTTCAATCCAATACCATACTAACCAGAAGCAAAATCACAATAGATGAACAGACAAAGGAATTGTTATAATAAAGGCATAAGTGAATAAATGATACCTTAAATTTGCTTTGTGCAGTTGAAGTAACTTTTACATAAGAAAGCAAGCACCAATAAGTAACAATGTGATGGTGCGAGGGTTGTATGCCCATGCGGTCCATGTATCAAGTTCATCATCAACATTTAGCAAAAAATTCGTCCACTTAATCCAGATACAAATCCATCAGACAAAACAATAAGAAACAATATCATATATAAAAGCATACCCGAGGATGACTTTGTTGTCACTTGTGACAACCCCAATTTAGCTACCATTTTTTGAATTAGAAGTGCAGCACATGACGCCACACACCAATACCATACATATTGTGTGTTTAAAATACATGCATTAAATGTTGGGGAATTTTTTCCATAGGTAGATAGTCAAACAATCATATATATAGATAATAAAATGTCCACATATGTTGATGTTATTGCAAACAATTGTAACACAATGTTTAAAATGTTATCAATAAGCAAGAAATACAGCATAACCGTTTGTCCTATAGAAATCCTCTACAATTCATAATTTTGACTATTTTTAATTTGCAACAAGTATGCTGCCCATTGCTTGCGAACTGTTGTTATGTGGTCAATGTCCAATGGTGTTCCATCACCTAACCACTGCAACATAAAACAATTTCAAATAAATTCAATTTCATGTAATTCACAAATATATATTCATACTAAACTATTCATTTTTAACGGGTTACTGTAATTATACTGTGCTCCAGCCATTCTTCAAATCCTCAGTGATTATGTTCCACATCCAATACATTACATAATACCCACACTCATATCCTCTGGTTTGAACATGGCTCTATATTCAACAACAAACATGTTTACTTGTTAACCAATAACAAATTTTAAAATATCAGCAATGGATACTTAGGGTTCTTTCAAAGACTAACCCCAGGTGGGTGCAGGTGGATTAGCTTTACCGTTCCTGGTGGTTTTCAATGTCTTCATTGCACTGATTTAGTTAAAAAAATGATAATTTTGGTTAACGTGTAAATCATGTGTCCCTAACTTCGTAATTGAGCAAATGTATGATGTATTGAACAACTTACTTGTTAATTACGGCTTTTAGGTGAACATCAGCCTTCTTACGCAACGAACAAAACCATACCACGATATCATTATTAGGACAAAGAACAAAAATGCTGCTAATGGCAGCATTAAGGATGTCATGTTGAACTTGGGGAATAAATCCGCCTTGTGTTGCTTGTTCTTCTAAAGAGTACTGCAAGCATTGCATCATTAGGTAAGTTAATTGAAAATTATATGCAAGTTCATGCAACAAAATAATGATTCTATTCAACTCACAATTTTATCTGCTATCTTTTGTGCGGCCATAGATGTCATTTGGTCATATCTTTTTGTTCGAGCCATCTTCCACTTCAGTTGTCTTGTTGTCGTTTCTTAATCTTTTCCTCTATAAGCTTCTTTTCAAGCAAATCATAGCTCCCACGAGACAAAACGTGTGGGTAATCATTCATTTTTTGAGTTTCTTGGGCCTTTTTCCTTATTCCCTGTCAAAAAAATTTGATGTTAATGTCACTTATGCATCCTATATCATTTACAAGGTCATTTCATATATATTTAAACAAAACTTTATTTTATAACTTGCCAATTTGGGGTTTTTCAGCTTGCAACAAATTACTCCCATGTATGTGGGTCCAAACCATACACAACAGAGGGATCATCTTTACGTTGCCCATTTGCGTCGGCATAAATGTATTTAGTTGTTACACAAGACTTAAATTGTCTCCATATAGTGCCCACCAATGCCATCACCTTCTTCTTTGCTTTTGCAGCTTCGGGGATATCAAATTTTCCCTACAACAACAAATGAAACATAAAAGTTAGTGATTCACAAGATTTTTCACCACGTCAAACACAACCACACTAAGCACACAAACCAAAATGTCATCCCATACTAGATCCTTTAGGGAGTCCGGTAAATCTTTCCAATTGCAATGTACAATAGGAATCTTCTGTCTTGCAATGACCCCGAGATAGCTATGAAACTTCTCTTTGTTGTTGCATGATGCTCTCCTATTAGTAGGGTTTACGTTTACCATTGGCCTAGCCTCATCCAAGCTTCTCAAAGTCAACCTTCTTAGCCTGGTGGGTTGTCTACTCCTCCTAGATGTGGAATCTGAATAGTCGTTTGAATTGGGAGGGGATGAAGGAGGAGTTGCCATTAATCTGAAAAACATAAGGAAAACCAATAAGATATTTGTAAGGTATTGTAATTAATGTTGAAAAACATTGTTATTTTGTTTGTTAGTAATGTTTATAACCATTACTTGAATATAACACAGTTACATATGAATGTTCTCCCATAAACCTTCATCATGATTAACACGATTTGCATGTTCATCATCAACTTCATGGTCTTCAACAATGGACGACATTTGTGTTGAGAAAGCAGGTATCTCAGTAATGTCAACTGTAGTTTCATCATTTTGGTGACTAACGCTTGATGTTCTTCCACATAACACCACAGAAAATCTTGCATCGTACGGATCCTAGATATATATACCTGTCTGCTTGTTCTGCCCTTATAAACGGCCCATCCTTGTAACGACCTTATGAAGTTCTACTAACGTAAATCCAAATCGATCTTCATGCACATCGCTGTTTCTGTTTACCCACTGACACTTGAATGCAGGCACTCTGAATGCACTATAATCAAGCTCCCATATTTCTTGAATTACTCCAAAGTAAGACATCGTAGCTCGAATCGGGTTGTTATCAGATGCACCACAAAAGTGCTCAGAAACCGTGTCAACCATGACCCCACTGTTCTGGACATTACTATTGTAACACCCCAAAATTTTGGAATCACAATCAACTACAGGGATAAAATGTTAATTAGAAGCAATACAGAAGAATTTAGGGGAATGACGAAAATACCCATGGATATTTTGGAAAATGACCAAAATACCCCTAGGTCTTTTAGTAATATATATATTGAGAAGGAAATCTTATAAATATCCCTAAGGTTGTAGAAATGA
>PYAF01005794.1:148964-159978 GCA_007407185.1 Glycine tomentella
TAATATGGACTGTATTATGGATTGTAATAATTGTACCGCGGTGAGGACAAATAGTTTATGCTACAAATCAATCATTTGAAGTAAGGAAGAAAAGAATTTTTCGAGAAAAATTTATAACTAAAATCATTCTAATACAAAGTGGACACATAATTTTAATTAAAATCAATCGAGCACGAGAGAGTCATGAGAGGCGTTACAACTATTATCGTCAATTGATTTTGTGTAAAAGGAATAGTTGTTGATATCGTATCCCTTCTATATGGGGACATTGAGTTTTGGGCCAACAACTAACAGTCTTAACATCTTTGAGGCACTGTCATCACGAAGAATTTGTTCTTTAAACCAGGTAACAAAAGTTCTATTATGTTCTTGCAACACCATCATGAAGTTCATTCTTGGGTGACACTCTTCAAATATTGTTTATGACTTTCTATGTAAGGCAAAACCTCTTTGGTGTTATTCAAAATATACAAATTTGCTTGTGAAACCTGTTGTCGACTGAATGTGACTACGTTGTATCCTCATGTACCCTTACCACCCCCTGACAGATGATGACGGGTTTCTAGAACCCCAATAGGTTTAAGTGCATCAATATACTCAAAACAGAACTCAATACTTTCTTTGGCAACATATTCTTGGTATAACCTTTTAACACTTCCATGTAACGCTCAACCAGATACATCCACCGTAGAAAAACTAGACCATACTACCTTATCTCCCTGACTAAATGAACAATTAAGTGGACCATTATGTCAAAAAAAGATGGAGGAAAAAATATCTGCAATTGAAACGGACAAGGGCAGCCTTGTTCTCCAAATCATCCAACTGTTTCGGGTCGATAAATTTGATACAAAAAGCATTAAACAAGAAGCACAAACGAGTTATTGCAAGCCTAACTTTTTCAGGCAATATACTACGACTTGCAATAGGCAATATTTGTTGTATTAACACGTGACAATCATGAGACTTCAACCCTACCAATTTCATCTCCGTGACGGATACAAGGCTCTTTATATTTAAAGAGTATCCTTGTGGGACTTTTATCCTCTGCAAACACTGACTAAATTGCTTTTTTCTCTTGTTGACAAAGTGTGGCGTGCAGGGGGCAAATACATTGTCGACCTTGCTCAATTGGATGAAATTGGTGTCGTATACCCATGTTAACTAAATCTTGCCGAGATTTCAAATTATCCTTTGTCTTCCCTTTAATCTTAAGCAGGGTGCGAATTAAACTATCACAAACATTTTTCTCAACATGCATTAGGTCTATACAATGTATGACATCCAGATCGGACCAGTATGGAAGATAAAAAATATGGATCTTTTCTTCCAAATTTGCTTGTCAGATGCATCATTTTTTTTGGGTTTTCCCAAAAATAGTCATGATGTCCTTGACACGATCATAAACTTCTTTTCCTGCTAACGGTGTAGGTGCCATTTCCTTCTCCTGACAACCATAAAAAGCCTTCTTCAATTATCGATATGGGTGATAGGGTTTGAGAAATCTTTGATGCCTTGTATATATTGTCTTATTTCCATGTTTTAGTTGGACAAAGCTTGTATATTTTTCACATATAGGACATGTGTGATGTCCTTTGACAATATATCCACTCAAATTCCCGTATGCTGAAAAGTCATTAATGGTACAAAAAACCATGGCATGCAACCTAAAAGTTTCCTACAAATACCCATCAGAGACATCAACCCCCTCAACCTACAATTGTTTCAAGTCTTCAATCAACGGTGCCAGATACACATCAATATCATTTCCTAGTTGTCTTGGGCTCGCTATCATCATACACAACATAATGTATTTTCACTTCATGCACAACAAAGGATGGAGGTTGTAAATCATAAGCAATACAGTCCATGAACTGTGGTTAGTGGCTAGGCTACCAAAATGATTCACACCATCAGAAGCTAGGACAAGCCTTATGTTTCTGGGTCAATGGCAAAATGTGGATACATATAGCCAATTGCCTTCCACTGAGGAGAATCGGTGGGATGCTAGAGATTTCCATCATTATTCCTCCCACATGCATGCCAAGTAAAGTTTTTTGCATCATCTGCATTAGCAAACAATCGCTTAAACTTTGGAATTATTGGAAGATACCAACAAACTTTTGTCGAACGACCGGTGAATGACTTTGTGTCATGACCACCCTCATTGTCATTGAATTTTTATCTTGGGCACCCACAAGCGGGGTAGTTGTGCAATTCAGCATATTCATTTATGCACAATATGCAATCATTAGGGCATGCATATATTTTCTGGTACTGCATCCATATAGGACATAAAATCTTCTTTGCTTCGTAATGATTCTTGGGAAAAACATGTTGTCTTCAGGGAGCATTTTCTTTAACAGAACAAGCAATTATGTGAAGCTTTTGTCACTCGATCCAAATCTGGCCTTTAAGTTAACCAAAGACAACACCATGGACAACCGTGTGAAAGATGTGCACTCAGAATAAAAAGGGATCTTTGAATCATTCTCTAGTTTTGAATACATAGGTGCATGTGCTTGGTGAAAACTTTCTTCTCCCAGATCGCGTATTATGTCTTCTATATGGTCCACTTTGTTTACATCAACCGATGGAGTTTTTGTCGCTGTTTCAATGCCTGGCAATTCACCATGCCATATCCACTTTGTGTAATTTGGAATGATGTCGTCACATATTAGATGTGTTCTTATGTCATCTAAGGATTTGCGTCTTCGATTCCCACATTTTACACATGGACAAAAATATTTTCCCCCCAAACATGGTGCATTTCGGGTTGTAAATTAAAGGAAATCTTCAACCCTAATTTCGTACTCATCCGTAATGCGTGGTGCTATCATCCAATTATAATCCATGTCATCTATACAATAAGTGAAAAACAATAGGAATACCCCATAATAACCAAGAGGGGGGTGAATTGGTTTAAACTTGGCCTTTTAAAACATTTAAAAAAATCAGAGTTTATAGGATCTTAATCACAATAGAACCAAAAATACTTCAAATCAATCAAACAACTCAGCCCAAGAAAACGATTGCTAAAAAAATAGAACTTGTTGGGTAATAGAGATAACTTCAAGAATCAATGATCAACATAACAAGAAGAGATTAAGGAATAGAAAACAACACAAGAATTTATACTGGTTCACTTCTCAAGAGAAGCTGCATCCAGTTTCTTCTAATCAACACTAGATTAGAGTTATACAATTATCAATTTTAGTTCTTACAAGCTTTATAACAATCACTCTTTATCAAACCTAGATAAAGAACAGAAATCTAAAACCCTATTAGATTCCTATGAAAATACAATGAACACACTTCAAATAACCAAGAGGGGGGTGAATTTGTTAAAACAGTCTTTAAAAACTTTTCTTTAAAACAATTTGCGGAATTAAAACTTGGATCCTATCACTCAATCAACCTTGATAATAAATAGAGTTTTCTTTATAATCACCTTGGAATGCATGTTATGACTAAAATGGTTCTTGTTGAATGTATATTGATTTCCAAATACTAGCAATGAAAGAAACACAGATAAAGAACTCAAGACACAACAATTTATACTGGTTCACCTCACAAACTTGGAGGCTACATCCAGTGTCTTCCAACAAACACTAGGTTAGAGTTTTCACTATATCAAATTATTCTTTTACAAGCACAATTAGTGACAATCTCTATCAACACTAGACAAAGATTCTAAATTCTAACACACTATTAGAATACAAATCACAAAAGATCCTGAGAAACCTACTTAGATCTTTCCCCTTGAGAACCCTACTCAAGATAGCTTGAAAGAACTTCAATGATATACAACACATAATTCTAACATAAAAATTCTAAAGGAAAGAGTTCAACAATTACACAACCTGAGATCCTTAACAGATGATTGAATGAATGTTTGAAGTTACCAATCAACCAGGTTGAATGAATGTCAATGCATGGACAAATCTATCTTGAAAAACTATTTTCTCACAAACACATCATGTTAAAAGTCAATCACTCATTGATCTTCACAAGATGTATTTCTCTCAAATCAGTTTCTAGATCTTTAGAAAGCACTTGGAACTTTTGGATAAGATTCTAACTTAGAGTAAATTTTCGCTCTTTGAAAAATTCTCAAAACTTATGAAGTGCAGACCCATAAGTTCTTTATATAAAAAACTGATTTAACTAACTGTAATCGATTAATTCGTTCAAGTAATCGATTAGTTTGACATATGTAATTGATTAAATAAACTAAATAATCGGTTTATATGTTCTTGAGCTTTCTGGAAATTTTTCACGAACAATTCAATCGATTAATATGTCATGTAGTAGATTAATACAAATAAGCTCAGACTGAAAACAAACCTTTGTAATCGATTATGCCTTACTGTAATCGATCAAGGCATACTCTTCATTATATGTAAAATGAACTAGGTAATCGATTACGATTGACTGTAATCGATTAACATAGAAATACATATTTTTGAAATGAGACTTGGTAATCGATTACAGAAGAGAGGTAATCAATTAAAGTGTTCAACATGGCTTTTCCATAAATAAACACACACATGTAATCGATTACATAATAATGGTAATCGATTAAAGCAATACATAAACTGATTTTTTCAAAACTTTAAGCCATGAGGTTTTCTTTGAAAGAATGCAATCTTTTAATCTTATACTCTACATATGAATGCATGTTAATGAATTATGTAATGGAAGGATCACTAGGTTATGTACTTGAAACACTTAGACAAATTACAAATGCCATCAAGATGATTGGGCATGTAAAAACCTAAAACTTCAAGCCAATTAGTTTAGCCTTACTTTGATTTCTTGAAGCTCCTTCTTCCAACTCCCCCTGTATCTAACAATCTCCCCCTTTTTGGATTTTAGCATGGCAAATTTAATTCAAATCAATTGATCATTTGTTTAGAATTTTAATTTCTTTGAGAGAGAAAGATAGCTTTTAACTTCCTTAAGGGATGAAAGGTAGGAATAAGCATTATGCATAATCAATCCTGAAACAAATTAGCCTTGACAAGAACAAGTGTTAAGTATTTTAGGTTTCAAGTATCCATGCATTTCATAATGATTTGCTCCCCCTTACTTAGACATAATTGAAAAAATAAAACAGAACAAAATAGAGTAGAGCATTTGCATATCAGTTAGAGCATATCAATTATTTGATTATTTCTCCCCTTATTTGGTTGATTAAAGTCAAAAAACAATGCATAAATAGAGGTAAGAAAAATATCAACTGAGAAAAGAAACTTCATTAATGGAAATTTAGTACATTAATCAAACAAACAGAACATTAACTAAAAAAGACATAAACTAAACAGAACTTAAGCAAGAAAAGATATGAAAAGCTAGCTAATGTTTCAAGCCCAGTCTTCATCTCTTCCAAGGATGAATTGGTTTCAGCCCTATGTTCATGATGAAGACTAAGTAGAGCATCCATCTTTTGAAGCATTAGTGATTCAAAAGGAGAGTATTGATACTCAACACCTTATCTAGCTTCAGCTTCAGCTTCTTCATTTTCATTTCCTCCTCCTTCAGCAGCACCTTCTGGTTGTTGCAACTCACCCACCATTTGCCATCCTTATGGTGTTTTGGTCAGACCAAACTTTTGAAGATGCTTGGTTTTGATGAGGCTGGCAATATTATAAGTATTGTCCACAATCTCATCAGAAACATCAACATGAAAATAGTCAATAAACCTAGAGATTAATACAACATAGGGAAAGCTATAGCTGATCAATCTTTTTGCATTCAGCATGGTTTCAACAAACACCAATGGACAGTTGATTTGGGTAGCAGATTTGATGCCATACACAAGCTGTAGATCATCACTTATGGCTTGTGCATGATTTGTGGATCTAGGAGTGAGAACGTATGTGATGATATAGTGAAGAAGTCTTCCTTCACTAGTCATGTTTCTTGTGTCAAGCCTAAGCTTCAACCTAGCTTGAGGGTCTTGAAGCATCCCTCTATAGGTGTCAATCCTATTGTAACCACCTATCTCTTCGTCAAATTTTTTGTGATGCCAGCAACTGCTTGCCAAACCTCTTCATCAATGACAATGGGAACACCCTTGACTTGAGAATGAATAACCCCTTCCATGGTGGCCTTCATGCAGGTGTAGAACACCTTAACCAAACCAACTCAGGGTAAAAAGTTCCCTGAAGTTCTACAAACTTCTTCAATCCCTATATTTCAAGAAGGTCAGGGAATTGAAAACCTTCCTTGACAAACCAGCCAAGGTTCAAATATTTGGGGGGCATGATTAATTTGGTGGCATTGAACTGGGTATAAGTCATCCTATCCTTTTCTTCAAGGAACCTAGAGTGTAATCTATTCCCTGAGGATTTGGATGATTCATCAACCTTTCTCTTTCTAGTTTTGACTCTCTTAGAGGTGGACATGATGTAGGAAAGGTGTTTTGACAACTGGCTAGAAAAGAAAGGCTCAGAAAACTCAATGAGCAAGCAAGAAGAGAGAAAGAAAATTCAAGTGTGAATTTCTCTCTTGAGAAAAGCTGAATTTATAGACAAATTTAGTGCTTCAAATTTTAATTTTGAACAATGTAACTGTTACTACACCTTCCTAGGCCATAACTCTTCAGTTTTAGATTCAAATTTTGAATTTTGAATGAGTTCTGACGGTTTCAAGTTTCAAAAAATTTCTGTAGAACTTTAGTAACTCCACC
The DNA here is from genome assembly GCA_007407185.1 of Glycine tomentella. NCBI lineage: Eukaryota > Viridiplantae > Streptophyta > Magnoliopsida > Fabales > Fabaceae > Glycine > Glycine tomentella. The sequence continues at coordinate 155,659 of PYAF01005794.1, forward strand.
AATAATCGATTACAAAAGCAACGTAATTGATTATTTCGTTCTTCATAAAAGCAAACAACAAGGTAGTAATCGATTATTCCGTGTAGTAATCTATTAAAGCAGATAGCATTTGAAACAGAGGAGAGGTTTTATTGAAGTGTAATCGATTACAAAAGAATCGTAATCGATTAAAATAGAGAGTATATAAACAGAGAGGTATTTTATATGAGATGTAATTAATTAAACCGTAAGGTAATCAATTAAAGCAGAGAAAGACATGAATCAGAATCCAATTTTTATAAGATGTAATCGATTAATCCGCTTGTGTAATCGATTATAGATCACAGAAAATGTCTCTAAATCAAGGTTAAGCATCAAATAATCGATTAACTCGCTTGGTAATCGATTAAACCAGAGCATTATGCAGAATGAATAATATATATGCATTCAATTTGAATTTTTAGCACATGTGATGACATGTAATATCATACAGATTATCACACAACAAACAAGCTATGATATATTATATTTATCAAGAATTCCTAACATATTTCTAAGTGAATAAAATCTATCTCTTGCTAAGGGTTTAGTGAAAATATCAGCTAGTTGATTATTAGTTTCAACAAAATCAATTTTAATTTTACCCTTCTAAATTTGGTCTTTGAGAAAGTGATGTCTGATCTCTATTTGTTTGGTCCTTAAGTGCATAACTGGATTTTTAGAAATGTTGATAGCACTTGTGCTGTCACACAACAAGGGAATCTCCTATAACTCAACACTAAAGTCTTATAGTTGTTGCTTCAACCATAGACTTTGTGCACAACAACTTCCAGCAGAAATGTATTCAGCTTCAGTAATGGAAAGGACTACACATGATTGTTTATTGCAATGCCAAGAAATCAGAGAGCTTCCCAATAAGTGACATGTACCACTAGTGCTCTTTTTATCTAATTTGCATCCTGCAAAATCTGAATCATAATATCCAATAATACTAATTGATGTACCTTTAGGATACCATAATCCAACTCTTGGTGTCGATTTGAGATATTTTAGTATCCTTTTTACTGTAGTAAGATGAGATTCCTTGGGATTTGCTTGATATCTTGCACATAAGCAAACACTTAGCATTATATCCAGTCTACTTGCAGTTAAGTATAACAAGGATCCAATCATTTCTCTGTACTATGACTCATCAACACTTTTCCTTTTTCATCTAAGTCAAGATATGTTGATGTAGCCATAAGAGTTGCAGCATCTTTGCACTTTTTCATTTCAAATTTCTTAATCATTTCAAAATAGTACTTTGATTGGCTGAGAAATGTCTCATTCTTCAATTGCTTCACTTGAAGTCCAAGAAAGAATGTCAATTCTCCCATCATAGACATCTCAAACTCTCACTGCATAGAGATAGAAAATCCCTTGCACATAGACTGATTAGATGAACCAAATATTATATCATCTACATAAATTTGAACTATCAAAATATCATTGCCTCTTTTCTTGATAAACAAGGTTTTGTCCACTTGTCCTCTTATGGAAGATTGGTCAATCAAAAATTTGCTCTACCTTTCATACCAAGACCTAGGAGCTTGTTTCAAACCATACAATGCTTTTCTTAGTTTGAAAACATGATTTGGATGTTTAAAATCAATGAAACCAGGAGGTTGATCAACTTATATCTCCTCCTCAATATATCCATTTAAAAATGCACTTTTAACATCCATTTGAAACAATTTAAAACTCATTAAACATGCATATGCAAGTAGCAACCTAATGGCCTCCAATCTAGCAACTGGAGCATATGTTTCATCATAATCAATGTCTTCCTCTTGGTTGTATCTTTTAGTAACCAATCTGGCCTTGTTCCTTATGATGATACCATTTTCATCAAGTTTGTTTCTAAAAACCCACTTGGTGCCAATAGGTTTATGAGAAGAAGGTCTAGGAAATAATTCTCATACTTCATTTATCTTAAATTGATTTAATTCATCATGCATGACCATCATCCAATGTTCATCAAGTAAAGCTTGGTCAATGCTTTTTGGTTCAATTTGTGAAACAAATGCCATCGTACGGCAAAGATTTCTTAATAAGTATCTAGTAGAAACTCCCTTTGATACTTCCCCTATGATATTGTAAAGAGAAAGATCTTTAGTACTTCTCCAATCCTTGTGTTCTTGAATGAGTGTTGAATGTTCCACTTTGTCATTTTAATCAAGCTTTATCTTTTCATTAAACTGCATAACTTCTTCCAATGTACCTGCATCATCATCACATTCTTTTTCCTCCTTGGAGATGTTAGACTCATCACATATGATGATGGAGGATCAATGCAAGCTAAAGAGCTAGGATTCAAGCACTTCAAGATCATATCCAACCTAACTTGTATCTCTTGGAAAAGCAAGAAGAAGCCCACTACTTAAAAAAACACAAAAGGAGTGTTGTTTGTTTTAACAGATTAAAAGCATCCTGTAACAGATTAAAAGCATTTTTTGATACCTATAATCGATTAAAAGCATCATGTAATCGATTAAATCATCCTGAAAAATGTAAATAGCTCTATTTTAATTTATTACATGTTGAATTAATCGATTATTTTGTTCATATATCTGTTTCCAGGAAGGATAAGAGCAAAATAATCGATTACCAAACCAAGTAATTGATTATTTAGGTTAAATAATCGATTACATGGATAAAATAATTGATTAAATCAGTAAACTTTGCATAAGCACGAAACTTAGAAGCCAAGGGTCATTTTAAAGAAAGCTTGCACTTAAAGCTACATTTGGACTTCATTTCAATTTGCACTTACATTACATTTAGTGTCATTTAGCTTGTTAATTCGTGGTCTATATAAACCACTCACAAACTGATTGTAAAAAAAACTGTGGTTCATTAATACAATTCTGAAAATTGTTCCGAGAATTTCTCTCTTGTTCTTGTTCAAGAACTTCTTGAGTCTTATCAATGGCTTCCCAATGCTATTGTGGTGATTCCTCCTAGGCTTATTGGAAATCCTTTTCCATGGTGCCATCCATTGTCATTCTTAATCTCTCTTCCATCTTCCGTTTCTGCAATTAAAAGCTTCTAAACAACCCCAATTCCAAGAAGTGCTGCAAACTTCTGTGTTCTTGAAGTTTGCTTGAAGAGTGGGTTCTATTGCAAGGTAGATTTGGGAAACCTAATGTCTAATGGTTGTACATCATTACATCATGTGGCATCAGAGCTACATCATTACATCATGTGGTATCTAGAGCCTATTCCTTGTGGAATTCTTCTTCAAGTGCAGTTTTAAAAGTTCTTCAAAGGTAAAAATCTGCACCAAACCCAAAAACAAAAATTTCATTTCAATTCCTTGTTTCTTGTTGTTTTCTTTTGATTCTTGGTGGTGTGGGCTTGTTGTGTGTTCAACCACATAACCTTTGTGTTTCCTTCAAGTTCATGTGATTTCATGTGTTCATGTTCTTCATTTGTTCTTGATATTTTCCTAATTTTCTAGTCTTGATTCTTGTCAATTTTTGTTAGTAGTGTTTTTTTGTGTTGTATGACCACTTCTTTTGATTCTACTCTCATGCCTAAACTGAATTGAGTTGTTAGAAGCAAATTTTACAATTGTTATACATCATTGTCTTTTAACAAAGAAATTTGTGTTCCATAGTGATCATGGGTTTATTGAATATTTGGAAAGTCAAGGCACACTCAATAAGAGACATCTTAAGTGGTACATCAAGGTCAATTTGAGGACTTGGGAGGAGTGTCTACCTCATATTGAGTTTGCTTACAATAGAGTACTTCACAAAACTACTTCCTTATCTCCTTTTCAAATTGTTTATGGCTTTAATCCTTTAACTCCTCTTGATTTATTGCCTTTGCCTAACACTTCTTCTTTGATTAATCATGATGCTTTGTCTAAAGCTTCTTATATGGAGAAATTGTATGAACAAGTGAAGGCCCATGTGGAGAGGAAAATGGAACAAAATGCTAAACAAGCCATTAAGCATAAGTGGAAGGATAAATTTCTTCTAGAGAATCTTGAGTTGCAAAGTGAGTTTGGTGTGAATACTACTTTCAATGTATTCTTCGTGTGATGTAGGTACAAGTGAAGATGTAAACTTGAGGACAAGTTTCTCTCAAGAAGGAGGGAATGATGGAGGATCAATGCAAGCTAAAGAGCTAGGACTCAAGCACTTCAAGATCATATCCAACCTAACTTGTATCTCTTGGAGAAGCAAGAAGAAGCCCACAAAAGTAGTGGAAACACAAAAGGAGTGTTGTCTATTTTAACAGATTAAAAGCATCCTGTAACAGATTAAAAGCATCTTTTGATACCTGTAATCGATT